>PVJI01012431.1:0-51779 GCA_004026765.1 Micronycteris hirsuta | reverse complement strand
TGCCCCTCTGCCCAAGAGAAACAGCAGGTCCGCATTCCACCAGGAATTTCCCTCCCAAACCCCGCCTTTCCTGATGTCCATTTGCCTCTGGGAGCTCAAGGGAAGGTGGATGTTGGGGTTTGAACCCGCCACCTTCTCAGACCCCTGGCCTCTGACAGTAACAAAAGTGCAATTATAGTCCAATCCCCGTCTCTGCTTTTTGTCAATGTGCAATGACCTCTGAGGTGGCCGCCGCCTGCACCGTCACCAGCACCCACAGGAGCGAAGGTTAAGTTAATGCAGGTTAAGTTTCCACCATTCGGGTGGTGCAATGCTGAGCACGTGCCCCGGGGCCCAGCCGGTAGGGGCTCCCCAGCGACCTCAGTCACCGCCTGAGGCTGGAGCCGCCCTTTCCCGTGGGCCAGCTCCCCGGCTCCTGCGTCCTTTTGCTGTGGCCATTTCCGGTGTCACAGGTCTTGCTCTGCCAGGGACGGGCTATGTCGGGCCCACAGAACAGGGAGGGTAACAAGATGACTGTGCACAGCCCCGCAGGAGCAGAAAGCCAGTTGCTCCTCACAATGATTCCTGGAGGGCAGGTATTTAAATGATAGACCAGAGCCGCGGGTAAGAGATCCGTGGTCTGGGACGCCCAGCACAGCCCTTGTTCCCCGACTCGGGAAACTAGTCCCTGGGAACTGCCACCTCGCCTGGTCTCCGAAGAAAGCGAGAGCGCGTGAGCTCTCGACTTGGAAGGGCATTGCTGACACAAGTGTGTGTGTGTGTGTGTGTGTGTGCGCGTGTGCATGGCTGTGCGTGTGTTAAAGAGAACGGGAGAGACAGGAAGACAGACAGAGTCCGTGTGCGCCCGCTCACAAAGGAGACTGAGCCCAGGGAACAACAGAGGTTCAGTGCCCAGGACCGAAGGGAAAGCCGAGCACAGGGTCCCTGGACGCTGAGGCCCCGGGACCCTGCCTGGGCAGGCAAATCCAGTGACCGGAGCCGCCGAGGGAATCAGAGCAGAACCTACGTCAGCAAGGAAACGAGGATGGGACTAGAGAGAGAGAAGGCAGCCACCCACCACCCCAGCTCCCGGGCAGCCTCGGCTTGGGGAGGAGAGTGGAAACCGGGAGGGTCTGGAAACGGGGTCCCGTGTCCCCCAACACCATACCCATGACCCTGCACAGGTGGAAGCAGACCAGGGTCCCGCGGTCTCTGCAGCTGCTCCCAGAAGTACAGGAGACGGCGCCTTGGTCCCCGAGGGTCCCTTCCAGTCCCAGGTGGTGAAGGGCCTCGTCACCCAGTGGCATCCTCGAGCCACCATGGCCACCTCAGTGACGTCCACACCCCTCAGCGCATCTGGGAGGCTCCTCAGGCCTGGGTTCAGGCGTTGTCACTACGGGTCCTCACGGTGTGGCCCAGGGCCAGCGAGCCTCCATCCTCTGGGGCCTCCTGGCAGGACTGAGGTAAGAATCCAGTGAGAAAATAGACACAAACTGCCACACATTCCTACTCCTGGCACTTCCTCCGCCGACACACTCAGCCAACATCGCAGACCCGTGGCCCGGCTGGACGGAGGGCGTGGGAGTGCCCGCTCGCCTGGCTCCCGCGCACTGTCCCACACCCCGGACAGACGAACTTGCCTGTCCCCACTGTCACATTGAGTGTGCCGCTGCTGCTCCCACGTCACAGCGTGGAAGCCCAGGCCGGGGGGTGGGGCTGAGCCGTCAGCCTAGTGCGCTCCCGGCAGAAAAGGGCAGAGCCTGGCTTCCGAGCCACACTCATCCCACGCAGCCGCGTGAGTTCATCCCTTAGACGCCGGAACGGTCCGGGAGCAGGGCCATCGGGCAGTGCAATTGCAGCGCCCGCACGGCTGCGTGGGCAGAGACGGCGGGGGCAGCTGTCCTTCCGCGGGCCGGGCCGGCCTGGGGCTCAAGCCGGCCGCCTTCGCTGACTGCACAGGAGGAGGTGTCCCCGGGAAGAAGAGCCCACGCGGGAGCGCCGGTCAGGGGGGCTCCTCACCGTAACAAACGGTCCGGACACATTTACATGCTGACTCTGGGTGCTCACGACGGGCCAACACCAGCTGGCTTCACCCAGCAGCGCCTCCGAGCGGCAGCCCTGAGACCCGTTTTCCTTCTTTTTTTTTGATATTGAGAAAGCTAGGTGGCTTTCGGTGGCAGCAGGTCACACCACGGGGCACTTCTAGACTTCGGTCCACGTGTGGTTGAGGGAAAGACGAAGGAGGTGTGGGGGGAGAATTAAAAAGTAAGACTAGGAGCCCCACTTTCCTAAGAGCACATCCGTGGAGTCTAACACAGAGGTGGATGTCAGGGAGGAGGCGTTGGTGGCCAGGAAGGTCCTTTCTGCCCTGCGACCCTCCCCCACTTCTCTCCTGCCCCCGAACTCCGGCCACTGGCCACCCGTGGCGGCTTGCCGATGGAGGCAGGCGGCGAGGCAGGAGTTTCTCAGTGAAAAGGCTGGACGGGTGGTTTGGGTTCTCTGGAAACAAAGGCGGACACACAAGTCACTGCTTCTATTTCATGTGAATGCGCTGGAACCCCGTGTGATCCAAGCCTGGGACACTCGCTGCGGTGGCCGGTGAGGCCCGGCCCTGCCCGGGAAGCGTGTGAGGGGGAGGCCGTATGTAACAGACACGTCACTCATGTGAGCGTCTCCTCGGGAAAGTCCAGGTCCCAGCCGACACTCACGGGCGTTTGGAGACCCTCCGCTTCTCTCTTCTCCTGTGTCCGGGGTGGACCGAGCCTGCCATTCACATCCCTGCTATTCCATGCCGTTCCCTTCGTTGCTCTCTTGGCTGAAGTTTATCTACCTTCCATGGTTTCTGAAAGTTCGGATGTTCCCTACCGGTGACTTAACTCAGAAAGGCACAGTGCCCACACGAGCAGCTCGTTTGGTTAGTTGCTCTACACGGAATCACCTCTGAAATTTCGGTCGTGTGAAATGAAACCTCGGGCTCTGTGAAAACGTGACTCACTCTAGCTGACAAGTGACTCAGGGCACAGGCTCCATGCCCCCCTCCTTCCCGCCTGAACATGCAAACAGGCACCATTAGCGTTCCGTGTCTGGTGATGGCGTGGCCGATCATCAGCTCAAGGCACTTACGGATGTGGAAGAAGGTACTAGAAGTCATCGACAAGCATTAAGTGAGCCACGCAGACATAGGCAAGGCTGTCCGGGACAAGCCGATGTAAGATCAGGGCCCCGACCCACAGCCTGCAGGCCTGACATCCGCGGACACACGGCTGAGAAGCGACCGCACAGAACCGGTGCTGCCACCGGACGGGAAAGCGCGGCTGGCACCCCCACCGGTGTCCTGTGGCTGTGTGGCACACTGTCACAGTTCAGTGGGTTAAAACAACACAGCTCACTCTCTCTCGGCTCTGCAGGTCAGGGGTCCAAACTGGGCCTCACTGAGCGGGGTTGGCAGGGCTGGGCTCCTCAGCAGGTTCCGGGGGACGGTTTGTCTTCCCCAGCACCTGAGTTCCCTGCCTCGGGTCCCGTCGTCCCTCTCCGAAGCCAGCGGCTATAGTGTCTTCCAGTCTCTTTCTCTGCTTCCACAGTCACGTTCTCATCTCTGATGCGGATGAGGACACTTGCGAGCCTAGGGGGCCCACCCAGGGGGTCGAGGGCGATTTCTCCACCTCAAATCCTTCCCTTCGAGCCCCTCCACAGAGTCTGTTCGGTCGTGCAAGGCGGTGTTTTCCCATGTCGCAGGGACAGGATGTAGACACCTGTGGGTTCACTGCTCTGCCCACCACAGATGTTAATAAAAGAACTGGGGGAATAGCAGTTAAGGCCATCCAACCGAGGTCCCCTCTGGCCCCAGAGCCGGGCGACTGGAAGCTGCCCGGGTCCTGAGAACAGCTCCCGGATCTCTGCGCTCTCCCCAGGAGGAAGCCGAGATTCCGGTGAGAGTTCTGGGTTGATCCCCCTGCTTCCCCCCTTTCCCTTCCTGCTCCCACCCCACACACCCCAGTAAAACCTGCTCTGCAGGCTCCTGGACAGAGGACTTAGCGCTTTTCACAGTCAGTCGGTTCTGGGAGAAGAAAATAGAAAACTATGGTTTCCCAATTTCATTAAAAAAACAAACAAACACCATTATTCACAACGAAACCAGGAGGAAGGTCCTAAGCACGTGAGTGGGTTGAACAGTTGACCCCCATCCCCGCTGCACACCTGGGGGCTCACACCCACACGCCGGCGTCACCCTGCGCTGGGAAACCCGGCAAGAGGAGGAGGGGACACTGGTCCTTTCCCCTCTCGCCATCCGGGGAGTCAACCCCGGAGAGCAGACAGGTGTCCGTGCAGAGGGCTTCTCAGAATTTCTCCGGGGCGAGCACCCCATCCTCTCCGTTGTTCCCAGGGGCCCTGTGGACGGACAGTCTCCCCTTCCAAAGCTCCGCCCTGTGCTGCCTGCGGTCGCGAGGGGCGAACTTGGACAGATCGCAGATTGTGCTCCGCGGCTCACGCAGACATAACATCCCCGCTTCCTGATTATGTTGGTATGTGTTTCTATTATTTGCTTATTTGTGCCTCCAGAAACAATCCCTTGTTGTTGGCTGACTAAAAACAGCAGGGCAAGGTCCCTGCGTTAAATCATAATGACCGACCCCTGCAGTGCGTGCGCCTCTGTCCCCGGGGACCGTGGTGACGCGAGCCTGCAGGAACGTCGGGGCATTTCTCACCGACGGTTTCCTGTTGTTGACGTGCTTTTGTTTAGTTGTGATCTTTTCTTTTTTAACTCATTCAGCTTCTCAAGGGAAAAATAAACAGGCACGTGACAATTACCACAGTCCTGGGATGTCATCTGGGGACCTCGCGAACGTGTTTTCTTCAGGGACTCGGCGCTCTGGCCCGGAATTGTGCGCGCAGACAATTGGTGATCACTCACTTGTTCCCCGGGTTCCCACGTGTCGCGGTGACTGTGTGCTGCACAGTGTGGAGGAAATTCCAATCTCAAAAGAGCCTGCACCAAAATAGAAAACAAGGTTTATTGACGAGAGAGCATTGATCCCTTGGAGCTCAGAAATACAGGAACCCAGAGTTTGGTTTTTTCATCTGCCAAATAGCAAAAGCTAATCAATAGAGATTTGAACTCTCGTGAGCTGAAGTGTTCACACCAACCACAGTAGCAGCTGCATTACTTAAATACTGAATTGAGACTTTATAAAACTTGGACAGACAGGGCAAGTACCCAAGTTTGTCAGCCTTGTGGTTACTTAAATACACATTTGTCATGATTTCGGTGTCCATTTTCAATGAAAGGTGAGAAGCCATGTCCCCGAAAGCGTCCAGGAGCACACGGCAGTTTTTACACATCACCTTTTCTGTGTCAGGATGCAGGCGCTGCAGCCAACCTGGCACCAGGGTGCGGAGCTTTACCGGCCGGCGCAACGGCACCAGCCACGTGGGCTGTTTAAATTTACGCCGATTAGAATAAATGGCAGTAAAAGGTCAGTTTCTTTGTCACTGGCCCCATTTCAGGTCTCAGTCGCCACACGGAGCTGGGGGCTCTCGTGTGGACACACATCACTGAACCTTCCCGCCCCTGAACCAAGCCCCGCCCGACAGCCGCCGGAGACGAGGCTCGACTGGCATTCAAGTCCAGCAAACAGAAAGCCGATGCCTTTCTGGCTGAACGTTTAGGAACAGGCATCGCAGCTACATTTTCCTGAGGTTTGGAAGCTTCCCGCGTGACTTTTCCTGCCATGAAAGCGCCCTTCTTCATTCCCGCGTCTCCTCGTGACATCTTTCTGGCCCCTCAGGTCTCGTCCATTTCAGAAACCAGGTAACAAAGCCCATCGACCTGGTGAACCCGGACAAGGAGTCAGGAATGTAAAAAAAAGACTGTGAAGCAATGTCGCGTCCAGGGGCAACGTCACTCACTGTGGCAGCTGGCAGTGCACCGGACCTCATGCGTCTTCCTCCGCTCGACTTTAAAATATCAGACTCGAGTGCAGGGGTGCGTGGACATCGAAGCAGGCAAACATAGAAATGGCCAGCTGTTTGGAAATTCCCTTTATGGTCTGTTTACCCTTAGCACCAAGCCACTTCCTTCCACAGTCTCTCAAACGTTATTAGTGGTCTCCTCACTCCAGGCACTCGTCCAGCTCGTTGATGCCTTACCTACGCTAAAAAAGTAGAGCTGGGGGTGGGCGTCCAGCTCAGACTCTGAGTCCCGGACCTGCCGCTTATGCAGAGCCTGCGACCTTGGCCAGCCCACTTCTCTCTGAGCGGTAACTTCTCACTCCTAGCGAAGCGAGGGATGCTCGTGAGGACGCTGCTCCTCCAGGCTGCCGTGAAGGAGTCCCCACGGGGTGGGACGGGCGGGACAGCACCGTGTGGACATGAGTGCGGTGGCTGTTCCCACCAGTCACTTGAGTTACTGGTCGTACGTGGGCTCTGAAGGCCACAGCAGCCGGAGTCACGGCCAGGAGACACCGCATCACTGACTCTTTCCGTGCGGAGAAAGCCCAAGGAAAGCTGGACTCATTGACTCCTTGGTCACTCCAGGGCCTGTGTTGGCATTTTTGCCCGTTTTAGAGACAGGAAATCAATACTCGACACCAACATGCGGCCCGAGACCGTGGAGTCTCAGCCAGTCGGGCCGCGGAACACGGAGCACTGACGCTCCTTGTTAGAAATGAACGTGATCTAATTTTATAACCCTATTACTTAAGCTGTCTAATCTGGGTGTTGTTCTGAAAACTCCATTCATTAAGAAGTCAAGAAGTGTGAGCGTAACCGAATAAACAAAGTCACAGTGTGACGAGAAAGAGCGGGTGGGAAACCTCTCTGTCCAAATAGAGTCTTCATGACTTATACACAGTTGGCTCTGTTTGTCCACCTGAGCTTCGCTGGAAGATTCCTTTCTAAGAGGAAAACAACTTTTGTTCTATGGCATGTGCACCCAGTCATCGCAGACTAGATCCTGGGGAGAAGGGTTTCCCTGTTGGTGAAAGAATGATTGATTTTTAAGTTCATGTGAGGGAACTCTGGCCGGGACTTGACCAGCCGAGGCAGTTGATGTGACAAATCTCTGACCAGGCCTCCCGTGAGGCCCTGCTGTTGTCCCCACGGTCTGGGGGTGGACACGGTCAGGGTGACAGCAACGCCCGGGGGGCCCTCACCGAGCCAGGCTCTCCGTGGGACGGCAGCAGAGGGCTCTGCCCTGTGGTCCGACAGTTCCTGTTCTCTCCTGTAAGCCAACGCTACCATTGGCAGGTACTTAACCTCAGCTTCTTCATCTGCAAACCACCCACCTCCGGAGGGCAGCTGTGAGGACCACACACACTGTCCCTCCAATCGTGCCAGCCCGGTGCCGGGCCCATGATGATGCACAGTAAACACAGGCCGATCTCCTCTGGCTCGTGTTCGCACAGCGAACAGAGGGTGACAGGCAGTTGCGAGACCCGGCGAGCTCTGGGTGGGACGCAGTGAGACACCAGCAGTCTCCACCGTGAGCGCTGGCATCTCGGAGGCGTGACAGAGCAAGCTCCCAAATAACTACCACGCGAAGGAGCCGATGGCCAGTGCAGGAGGGAGGGAGCAGCCTTCCGGGGGGCACAGAGGAGGGAGAGAGCGATGCAGGCTGGGGGCACGTGCGGTTTCGTGGAGGAGGCGGCGCTGGCCGGAGCCTTCGAGGGGTTGTGAGACACCCACTGTGCGGATGCGGAAGGAGGGAGTTCCCAGTGGAGCAAAGTGGGGGAGGCCAACAGGAAGGGTGCGAGGAGAGAGGGGGGAGCCCAGGGAGGGTCACAGGGGCTGTGCATGAAGGGACATGTGAGCGGTCGGGCCGGGAAGGGAGAGCCAGAGTGTAAGGCCTTGAATGCCAGGCACAGAGTCAGACCACAGACTCTCCCGTGTCAGGGTTTCGGCAGATGAAGAAAGCGAAAAATTCGATGTCCAAGAAAGTTTGAGGAATTGATGTGAGCTTTTTTCCTCTTTAACTGATGAGCCACGGAATCCCAGATGAATACGGGAGGGAGCGGGGCCGTGGAGAGCCCGGTGATCTGAGACTGAGCTGTGAGCTGATGGTGGAACCAGACAAACGGACCGAAAGGAGAGCAGGATGTCTGAGCCGGCGGCTTTGAAGGGAGAGCAGTTCCGAGCAGTGGCGGCCTGCAGCAGACTGCGAACTTGGCGGATGAAGAGAAGAGAACGAGGCATTGCAGACGCGGGGCCACGGGGCTGAGAGGCCCTGGTGCTGGCTGGCTCGTCCACGTGGCTCTTAGGTGGCCCTAGACGACAATTTAAAGGGAGCCTCTGAGCCAAGAGCCCACATCATCAGTGCGTGAGGGGACTGGTGGGTAGGTGACCAGCAGAGGGACAAGTGGAGTCACGGTTCAATGGCATGGTCCCTAGAGACACAGGTCATGGCTTCGTTGTTACAAGCAGCAGGGGACACTCCGGCCTCAGCAAGTCTGGGACTGTGGAGGTGACGTGTGTTTTCATGGTCCCTCCTGCTTTTGAGGACGTTGATTCTGGTTCCACTGCCTTAACCCAGCCGTACGTTTAGCTTCTTCTCTGGGTCCTGCCCAGCAAAACGCCACTCACCTCGGGATGTGAAGACATAGCAGCTGGTCCCACAGATTTGGGGTGTCTTTGGAGGTCACGGAACACATTTACAGTGAAGCCGCACCAATGATTGCAAATTAAATCGTGGTCATCATGGCCCTTGAAATGTCCCCCATCCCACCCACCGGTCAGCCAGAGCTTCGTGCCCCTCACCTTACCTGCTCTCATCCTCTCTCCGTTTCATTGTGTGCTCTCTCCTCTGTTCTTTCATCTCTCCAACCCTATCTAGTCTAAGAAATAGGATATTATTTTCACTGCTTAGATCAACTTCCTAATATCTCCGTTTCCACAATGAGAGGTGGCAGGTTTCATTGACAGCAGAAGAGGCAGCCCGGTATCACTGAGCTGAAATCAGATGACCTCCTCGCTCTGCCTCCCGAGAAACAAATACATTCCTTCTTCACGCAAGCAAACTTTTCTCACTTCCCAGCCAAACTCTTTCTTTGGGCAAGCAAACACTAGGATCAGCCAGGAGAAAGAGTATATTCTGAATCGCTTCTTGGCCTTTTGGCTAAGATCCAGTGGAGAATATTCCGCATGGTTTTCCTCCGATTCTGGCCATCTGGGCCCGCGCCGATCGCCTCTCTTCCTCATGCTCAGCCTGAACCCTCCACCCTCCTGGGCGCAGGGTGCACCTTCCTTCTGCCTCCGATTACTCAGACACAAAGCCAGGGTGAGTGACGTGGGCGACCAAGGCCACCCAAGCAGCCCTCTGGCTGATGCAGGTAACCCACATCTGACGCAGGGACAGTTTGAAGGTACCTTCTCTGCATACGCAAAGTCGAGCTCTGTACCCGACACCTTTTGCGCCATCTCAGCCTCCTCCATGGAGGAGGTTGTGGCAGTGATTTCCACACACGTGTAAACACGCAGTCCTGAGAATTTACACGTTTTGAGCACAGCTCCGTGTGATTCCTGTGTGAGCAAGTGTGGATCATGTCTGTGGAATGGGAATTCTCTAATAGGAATTTGGCAAAGGTTATCTTAAAAAATTCTGGCTTGCTGATCCCTGAATATTACTTTAATCTGGTCCTGTCTGCCACCGGATCTGAATTTACATCCAATGCTTTGTTATGAGTAATCCTACCTGTTCTGCATAATCCCATGAATAATCAATCCTATGTAAATTGACCCCTGATAAAAACCCTGGCTGGGCAAGCCACGAGGCTTTTTCCTGGAATTGGGAGGAATCAGCCACGTAGTCCCGGTATTACTTTCCCCGCGTGTCATGGTATGACACGCACCGAGTCACGGCAACCACGGGTGTCGGCAGGCCCGATCTACCCCGTGTCAGGAGGTGGCCTGTTCCCCGGGGGCTTGGACAAGCTTCCTGAGGTGCGACTTTGGGCGCTGCCCCTCAGATCCGCGCTAAGTGCCTGGGGCCCCTCCATCGCTGTGAAGGTGGATGCTCCCGGGAGCCGGCACAGCCTGGACTGCAGGGCGTTCACCCTGGTGTCCTTTGACTATGGGGATGGGAGCTAGCGGACAACAGTTCACTGGTCATGGTCACCACACAGCAGCGAGCTGCAGAGACGAATCCGTGAGGTCTCTAACAGGCCATGGCTGGAGGCCCAGACGCCTGAAATTGGGCACCTTGACAACCCATCCCAATGACACCTTTCCACACTTCCCGGCTTTCTTCTCCCCGATTCTCTCCTGCTCCCTGGGGCTACTTAAAATCGCTGTGTGCAGCACCTTTTCTTGGGCTCTGCCTCTGGGGAAACACGTCTAAGGCAGAGCACTACACCCGATAGCTATTCGCTTTTAGGATAAGAATGGTGTCTTCCCCAAACGCTGAGATCCCATATGTGCGGCGTTCTCAGCGGACGGGTGCCCGGTGGCACACCACCAGTCCTCAACACCCCGTGCTGCCACTGCCAGCGTGGCCCTCGCACCCGGGCCACCAGGGCACAGCCCGCTGGACGCCGAATGACTCCAGGACAGTGTTAACAGCCAGGTCTTCACTCTTGTATGGTGTGATGTATTTTTATTAAGTCAAAAAACATTATTTTATACCTAAAACTGTCATCGGTGATATGGAGAGAGGGGATTGCAGAGGGGCTTCCGTTTTCACACGAAAGCTTTAAAGCGATGCTGAAGGATACAAATACGTAGCATTACCTTCCATCCCTTTACCCCGAGCTGTCTCATACCCTGCCGTGTGGAGCCCGACCTTTGAAAGCAGGCAGATTCTGGCTTTGTGCCGTCCAATGGCATAACCTCGAGTTTTTCCAATGGAGGAGGAAGGAATCCATTTACATGTATTCATCTTACTGATATAGTTGGATTTATTGCTTCCATTTTTAAAAATTTCTACTCATAAATTCAATAGAAGGCAGAAATATTTTTTTAAAGGAATGTTACATTTTGTTTATCCATTCTATTTTTCTCTCATTGACTTTTAAAGTTATTGCCTACATATTTTTTTTTTGTGGTTACTTTTGGGTACGCATGTTTGTCAAACTAATTGAATTTTCTTACTAAATCTGAAGTTTTCTATCTTCCTTTTGAACCAGGGAAAAATCAGAACATGCTTTAAGGGGTCTTCAATATCATCTTCTATTGTAATCTTGGCAAAATTTATTCTAACCTTTTTAAAACACATGCACCCACACCTGATCATTTTCATGTCTATTTTACATCAAATTTACCGTCTTCTTGAGATCTGACTTCTGTGTTCATCGTTGTCTTTAATTCCATGCATTTTTCAGGGGAGGGCAGTTTGCTTTTCTTTTGGTTGAAGTAAATACAATAGCAATGCTTTCGCTGGGGCCCCGTGAATGGTCCCTTTCCTTAGTCCCGTACGTCAGGAACCGCCATCATTTTGCCCTTGTCCTTGACTGAAATATTCAGTTTATCTGAAGACAGAGTCTTGTCGGCCATTTTCCCTGTGACATTGGACGTGTCCCCCAGAGTCTAGCGTCATCTGTTGGCGCCAATAAGAAGTCTACTGAAAGACCCACAGCTGTGCTAGACCAATGGCTATTCTTTTCAGAGTAATCTTTCCTTTCACTCTTGAAACTTAAAAATTGCTTCTCTTTATTCCTAATGCCCCACAGTTTTACAATGATGTCTATCGGTGTAAGTTTACTTATTTTTATTTTTACCCCTGGAAGTACATTTTTCAATCTGAGTGCTCATGTTCTCCATTCAGCATTTACCTCTCTGTTCACCGCTCCTGCCCGATTCTCCGTGACCTCTGCTTCTAGAAGGCCAAGGAAGGACCAGCCAGGAGCCGCCAGCAGGAGCTCCTCGCTGCTCGCAGTTCCCTTGTCTCCCTAGTTTCGTTACGGCCGAGTTGCTCAGCACCACACGCTAATTCATAATCCTACCTCTGTATCCAGTCCAGGGTCTACTGCATTTACTGAATATTTCATTTAGTAATTATATTCTACATTTCCAAAATTCCTAACTGGTTCTCATAACACTTTATTCTTAACATATTTCTTTCTGTTGTTTTCGCATGCATGTATGTCTTTCTGTGTAAAAAGTTAAATGTCTATTTAGGTCCTGAGGTTTTATAAAACCAATTTCACTTTTAGAAAATTGCTATTCCAGTCATTGATTTTATTGGGTGTCTTCTTCTGCACATGTTGTGGGATTCCGGCATGCAAGCACATTTTTGAGTGGGAAGTTTGAGGATTTTGTTTTTGGAGGGTTTTTCTCTCCCTCTTCCACCTCCATGCTCCCTTTCCTATTGAATCTCTTCAAACTTGACTTTGCCAGGTGCCACTGGTCCCACACAGAACCAGCAGGTCCAGGCACCCACACAGGTCTGGGTTTGGAAGGGACTGTAGATCCGCCCACCTAGCCAGAGGGGACCTGGGTGTCCAGGATTCATGGTCAGATGGTCCCTGCTGCAGAAGTACCTTAAACCATCACTTCCGGCCCAGGGTTCAGCCTCCTTTCCCATCTGCAAAACCACTGGCTAGCCCTTCATTTCAAGGGAGTCTGATACCGACTCTCTGGTTTTCAAAATACGTTTGGTAACTCCTGTCCGTACAGGCTCCAACCAGATCAGACTCAGCAGGCTCACGGCTTCAGCCCTGCTCCCCACATTCAGGTGCTTCCCATTTTACAAGGACCGTTCCTGAAGGCACTTCCCGGTATCTTGTTTGTTAAGCCAGCAATGTCTTTCTTTGTTCCTCAATACTTGTGTTTGGAACAGAATGGATTACTTAAACATGAATTCCTTGAGCCGTTTTGACTGAAGTCTTTTATTTTATATTCAAGAACTAAAACAAAAGATGAAGGCATAGGTAGATACGCTTTGCCTCCTCCTACAACCAAAAGAAGGACAACAACAAATATAAAAAAAAAAAAAAAAACCCAGAACTGACAGGAAATAAAACTGTGTGGAAGTCTGACAACCAAGGAGGTAAAGAAGAAACACTCACCCAGACGGCACCAGAAGGCCGAGAAGTGGGCTGCCCCACCCTGGCAAATACGTAAGGCTCTACCCCTTACTACGTAACAGGCATGCAGAGACAAAGCACAAAACAAAAAAAAAAAAAAATGGCCCAAATGAAAGAACAGATCAAAGCTCCAGAAAAAATACAACTAAGCCATGAAGAGATAGCCAACCTATCAGATGCAGAGTTCAAAACACTGGTCATCGGATGCTCACAGAAATGGTTGAGTATGGTTGCAAAATAGAGGAAAAAATGAAGGTTATGCAAAGTGAAAATAAAGGAAAATGTACAGGGAACCAACAGTGATGGGAAGAAAACTGGGACTCAAATCAACAGTTTGGCGAAGAAATAAACATTCAACCAGAACAGAATGAAGAAACAAGAATTTTTTAAAAAAACTGAAGAGAGACTTAGGAACCTCCAGGACATATTTAAACGTCCCAACATCCAAGTCATAGGGGTGCCAGAAGGAGAAGAGGAAGACCAAGAAATTGAAAACTTATTTGAACAAATAATGAAGAACTTCCCCAATCTGACAAAGGAAATAGACTTCCAGGAAGTCCAGGAAGCTCAGAGAGTCCCAAAGAAGTTGGACCCAAGGAGGAACACACCAAGACACATCATAATGACATTACCCAAGATTAAAGAGAAGAAGAGAATCTTAAAAGCAGCAAGAGAAAAGGAGAGAGTTACCTGCAAAGGAGTTCCCATAAGACTGTCAGCTGATTTCTCAAAAGAAACCTAGCAGGCAAGAAGGGGCTGGAAACAAGTATTCCAAGTCATAAAAGGCAAGGACCTTCATCCAAGATTACTCTGTCCAGCAAAGCTATCATTTAGAATGGAAGGGCAGATAAAGTGCTTCCCAGATAAGGTCAAGTTAAAGGAGATCATTATCATCAAGCCCTTATTATATGAAATGTTAAAGGGACTTATCAAAGAAAAAGAAGACGATCAAAACTATGAACAGTAAAATGACAACAAACTCACAACTATCAACAACCAAACCTAAAAAAAAAAACAAACTAAGCAAACAATTAGAACAGGAACAGAATCACAGAAATGGAGATCACCTGGAGGGTTATAAGCAGTGAAGGGGAGGTGAGGAATGGGGGAAAAGGTACAGGGAATAAGTAGCGTAAATGGTAGGTAGAAAATAGATGGGGGAGGGGTGTTAAGAATAGTACAGGAAATGGAGAAGCCAAAGAAATTATGTGTACAACCCATGGATATGAACTAAGGGTGGGGGGCAGGGGATGAGGGTGGGAGGGGGTGTGCAGAGCGGAGGGTAATACAGGGAGGAAAATGGGACAACTGTATTAGCATAATCAATAGGATATATTTTTGAAAATAACCATAAATATTCTTTAAAATGAAAAAAAATTAGTCCATAAATTTTAGTATATGCGATTTTTAAAAAAAACTAAAATAAAAATGTATTTACTTCTTTAAAAAACTAACATATTCCTTTTAAATCTTGGCTGTATTTTTTTTAAAGCAATGGGAACTCATGTTAACTTGTAAACAATAACTTTATAATTTAAAGTTTTAATGTGTTTTTCTTTCTCTTGTTCAAGTTTGTATCTCTGGAGACATACTTAAAATGTTGGTGACAACGTGGTTTTGCAGTAATTTTGGTTCTTGACCATTAAGTTATAAATATATTTTATTTAAAAAGAACAACGAACATCCAGCACAAGACACAGCGCTGTCCCGGCGACACCCGCCGGGCGGACCGCCCTCCAGGCTGGACACACGCGTGTGACGTTGGTGGCCGGTCCAGAGAGCAGCAAACCCGCACGCCACCGCTCTCCACTTAGACGGGAGGATAGGAACGTCGAAACATGTCTGTTCACAAACCTCGCGGCCAAACATTTTCGAATGCACTCATTTCCTTGGCAAACGCCGCACACAAGGACAAAAATAAGCACTCAGAAGTAACGTGAGGGTCTTCATCCTGACATTTCATCCCAAACGCGTGTAGAAGTTTACCTTTTCTTACCTGGCTCACCTCCACACGTGTGTGATGTGCTAGCACGCACAATCTCTAACTCCCACAGCAGAAGGGGGGCCAACAGCACCCGCTCGCTTTTCCAGGAAGACGCTTCTCCCCAGACCCCTGCCTCCTTTACGAAGGCTGACGGCGTGCCTCCCTCTCCCTCTCCTGAAATCTGACTCGAGAAGACTCGGGCTCCTTTGCCGGAGCCCAGCCAAACTCAGCGTGCTGCAGGTGGTTAACCAGAGGGCCAGGACCACGCAGGTCGCAAAGCCCCCCTGCCCCTGACCCCGTGCGACCCTGACACACGCTCTGGTGGGGTCTGTCTCTCAGCGGCTCGGCCAGCCCAGGGCCACATTTCCACAGAGACTTTTTTTTTTTTTAAGATTTTATTTTTAGAGAGAGGGGAAAGAGGGAAAGAAACATCCGTGTGTGGTTGGCTCTCATGGGCCCCCTACTGAGGACCTGGCCTGCAACCCAGGCATGCGTCCTGACCGAGAATCAAACTGGCGACCCTTCAGTTCGCAGGCCGGCGCTCAATCCCCTGAGCCACACCAGCCGGGGCCACGGAGACTGTTAACTAACCACGTGGAAGGGCCCAGCAGCTGACTCTGCCGTCCTGGTACCTGGATCACTCTGGCAGTCAGACATTTCTGCAGAAAGAGGGCATCTGCCATTAGTCACTGCGTGGCTTTAGATGTGCCCCTGAAGTCCCCACTGCAGAGCCTGGCCTGTCTCTGCCCTGGCCCACCTCACAGCCATCCCGGGATTCAGATGGTGCTGTAGTTAGATGGGCTTTGAGGGCGGAAAGTCCTCTGCCATTTAAGGGTATTTTTGTGTTTATCCTGGTCTGGTCATGAGGTCACCTCACCATGTGACCAACAGCCTGCCGGCTCAGATTTCCTGCCCCTAGTCCTCCTCATCCTCACAGTTTCATCTGGGACCATACCTTCCTTGACAACGCTAAGGGGCCGCTTCCCCACCACGCTGTGTCTGTTCCGCCCGTCCATCACGGCGGTGTACAAGCACACGGTTGAGTGTGGCCCTCACACTGGCACGCGGCATTGCACACAGGACTGTGCACGGCTCCCTTGCGTCCGCGGCAGGGGCATGCCAGCCCCCCGGGCGCTGCCCTGAACACCTTGCTCCACCTGCCCTGAGCCTGCCCTGCAGTGCCACCCTAAATCCCGTCGGGCTGGACCCACGGGTCAGAGAGAATTGAAGTTCCCCCTGCAGGCCGGGAGCTCACAGGCCGCCATGCCTTTGCCTGTGCTCTTCCGCTGCCTCAACCCCCCTTCACTGATACATTGTTCCCAATGAAGCTTCCACACGACCCAGTTCGCCTTCCCCAAGATGCTTCCCGGAGTCCCCGGCAGCTGGGGGCCTGCCTCACCTCAGTGCTCAGCCCGCTGGGTCGTCCTTTCTGTACAAACTGTGAGCTCCCTGGGGGAACCAGGATCTGGGTCCCAGAAAGCAGCCGGTAAAAAATGCACGGAACGAGTAAATCGGTGAAAAAGCATTTTGTGCAATGACCAGGGTTGAACACTAGGGGCTGGGCTGGCTCCTTTGTTCATTCATCCTTGGGTCATTCGTTCACCACGAAGCACTCACTGCTCTTCTGACGCGGTGCGGTGTTGGGCCAGGCGCACCCAGGGCCTCTCCTGTCTGTGCGGAGCTTCCATTCTGTTCGGGGTGGTGACACACCCCAGCGACAGATCAGGCCACAGCCTCGAGCCATTGCCACCGCCCCAAGCCCTCTCCCAGAGGAACTTCCCCATCTTCACTGTGGGGACACTTGGGAGGTTCACTTGGCCTAGACTGAAATGTAAGTGGCCCTGCTGGAATTGTGGTGCCTTTTCCCTGGTTCCGGTCCACTGCCTGCCGAGACAGTGTCCCCGTGGGGACAGTGGTGAGCTATCGCAATGCCCAGGAGATGCCGCGCAGCCCTGGGAAGCACTTCCTATTGCAACTGAATAGCAAGCGCCCGCGGGTTCCTCTCCACTTCCTGCCGCCCCGGGAGCTGCCTGTCCCTCTGGGGGGCAGCTTCCGTTTTGCACTTTTTTTCCCCTACAGGTTTGTGAAATCCCGGGGGCCTGAGCTCTGATGAAGCGCCTATGGAATTTCCTTGCAGTTTAACTTTTTCCTCAAATTCAAGACACTCTAATCCACTTCCTCCTTGATTTTTTTTTTCCCCAGGAACATTTTTATCTTTTTTATAGTTTATCCAAGTTAAGTCATAGGCCGGCACCCTGGCAGTATGGAGCTTGGGTTGGCAAAGGCCCCTCCTGGGGGTTTCGTGCAGATTGCAAAAGGACAGCTGCGTGGCAGATAAAAATGGCCAAGGGGTTCCTCCCAGCGGGCGAACTGCACCGAGGCACCAACTCAGGGCGAAGAGACCACAGAGAGGCAGCGGGGGCAGCCCCTCCGGCTACGGGCAGGTGGGCAAAGGCGGGCAGGCTGTGCAGAGAGCCCACGAGCCCCTGGGCCGCATGCCTGTCGCAGCCTGAGTCCCCGGGGGGAGAAGCTCTGGGGTGCAGAGGCGCCTGCGTGCGGGGGGCTGACGGGGGACTGCTCTTGGAGCCATTCCTGTGGAGGAATGGGGAGGGAGGGGGAGACAAGAGAGAGAGGCTGCTGGGCTGTGATGTGTCTGGGGAGTTTTGCAGACGGGAAGAACATGCAGAGTTGTCCCTCACTGGGGCAAGGGGCTGGGCCTCGAGGCCCCGGGTCAGTGAGTGTGTGGACGTCAGTGGACCCCTGGGACTGTCTTCGGCAGAGGTGGCCCTGGAAGGGAGCTGAGGGATGAGGGCGTTTGCCTGCTGGGAGCACCCCCAGCTGATGGGCCATGAGCCAGTGTGTCCTGGAGGGCAGCGTGCTGGAGAAGCCCCTGAGACTGCCGCTGACGCTGTCTCTCCTCCTGGGGCTCCGGGCGGCCCACACCCCGCCCGCCTGTGCTGTCCACCCTAGCAGGCCCCGCCCCCGGAGCCAGGACCAGCTCTTCTGGTCAGACCCCAGGGGCCTCCCAGGTCCTGAGCAGAACACAAGGAGAGGAAGCGGACCCAGCTCCACCACACCTTCTATTTCGTGTGTGTCTAGGGGGCACAGCCCGGTGTCGGGGGTCCACGGAGGCTGCACGTCCTCCTGGGTCATACAAACGTGTGCAGACTTGAAGGTAGCCTGCCCCACCTCTGGTCGCCACCGTGAGCCCCAGCCAGGCTCTGCCCTTGGTGACTGGGTGCCTGCTGACCCGGAATCACACTCGGGACAGTGCCAGGACTGGCACGCTGGTCTCATCGTTCACCAGGTGAGGGCTGGGCATGGGGTCTCTGAGGAGGGACTCGGGGGCCGCGTGCTGCTTGCCGTCAGAACTTCTGCTGAGCGGGTATATGTCAGGGAGGAAGAGCCAGATCACCTCTGTCGTCTCTTCACTAAGGGCAGGAGTCCCGGGAGCTTCTTCCCCCACCTGTCACCTTCTCAGCCAGTGACAGACCACACTTGTAAAACACACGTGGAAGAGAAATGCCCGGAAGGGAAGCCGCGCTGTGTACAGTTTCCCTGATGAAACAAGCCACTTTAAAACTAAAAACTGGACACACACTTACTGAGTCCCCACCACATGCCAAGCCCTGCGCTAGGTCGGAGAGATAGCGGGGAACCGAAGCACCAGACGCTGTGTCCACCCTCATGGAGCTCCCAGCCCGTGAGGGGCCCGGTGTGTGCCCAGTGCAGAGCTGCCAGCAGCCCCGTGGACACCTGCAGGGAGGCCGTGCGGCGCTCGGAGAGCCCACCGAGCAGGAATTTGGCCACATCTAGGAACCCTGGGAGATCCTGAAAAAGTGGACGTTAAACTGAAATTTGAAGAATGACCAAGAGTGAACTCAGCAGAGGATGGAGGTCAGGGGACGTCATAGGCAAGGGAACACGATGCGTGATTGGAGAGAGCCGGGCGAGCAGCAGGGAGCAGCCCGGGTCTGTGCAGAGCCAGGGCCTAGAAGCAGGACCGAGAAACAAGTCCTAGAAACTGGGACTCTTCAGCAGTAGCTGTTGATGAGGTTGGTGCTGGCCCGAAACCAGATGGGCAGCCTGGACCCCTGCTCCTGAGATGCGGGGAGTGAGACAGAACCCTGACAACTCACGTGTAGCCCCTGGATTAAGCCAGACCTGAAGCTGGAAGCACCCACTTTTGGGACTTCCCAGTTAGGAGAGCCAATGCACCCCTGTTGTCCTGGGTTCCTGTCCCTTGCCCCGTGGAAGAATTTGAACGCACGGTGAAAGAGCTGCGATAGATATGTTTTTTATATAAAAGATGAGCTGGCTGGCCTCTAGCCAAGCCGAATTTTTCTCTCAAAAATGTGTATATTGGGAGGGGAGTATAATGGGGTTAAAGGATAATGGAAAAAATACAATAAAAATCTTTTTAAATTTATACTAATATACCCAGAGACTGTCTTGTAGTCAACTGATGTGTTGGAACTCTAGAAATAAAAAGGTAGTACAGGGTTGGGGCAGGTATTACTGCCGAAATCTGGCAATGCCATGCACAAGCCAGAGCGAGGGAGGAGCCCACGCAAAGCCTGCTGTCTGAGTTCGAGGCCCAACTCGGCCGCACACGAGTGGCGTGGCCCTGAGCCACGTGGTGCCTCCTTGTGAGCACCTGGGAAACGGGGTAAGGCAGCACCTGCCCCCTGGGGCTGTTGTGGGGACCAAACTACTAACACGTGTAAAGCTCTTGGAATAGCACTTGTACAGAATAAACACTCCATCAGTGTTAGCTGCTCTTGGTCGTATGGAATTATTATTAATATTGTGGTTAAGTGGAGGAAGCCAGTTGGCAGAAAGGAGAGAGCCCAGGCACAGAGGGTCGCACGAGATCAGGAGCAAAGTCGCAAGGCCACTGCCCGCAGAGGGAAACAGAGGAGCCGTCTCTGTTCCTGATGCCTCCCCCACCCACAGAGGGCCAGCTACACTTGGTAAGGTCTTTCTTTCCTTAACACTGCCACGCACGCACCCTTTTCGTCTTTAACGGAAGCCCCTCTGGTGGGGTTTCGGTTTCTTGGAGTCACACGGGCTTAGGCCAAAGCGCAGCGTTTGCAGAGCACAGGGCTGCCGGACAAGAGGCACATCCCTGTCCTGCTCTCTCTCACTTCTGGAAACACGCTCCAAAGCCAGTGCCCCTCGGGCGGCAGGGGCCAGGGTCATCCCAGCTGTGCGGAACAGCCCCGTCCAGGGACGTGCAGGACGAGAGGGGATCTCCTAAGCCCCCACTTTCAAGAGCCGGCCAGTGACTCCCTGTGCTGGGGTCAGGTGGCCAGCCCGCCTTGCGGACCCACGTCTCTGGGACTGTCTTGGCGACGTTCTATTCATAGAAAACCTTGGCCGGGCTCCCGGCCTGGGTCACATTGTTTGTGTGGAATGAGGATGTGCCCTGCTTTTTCGGAATAACAAGCCGGTGTTTTCGAGTCATTGGGGGAAACCTGTTCCCACGACACAAAGGGAGGGGTTCGCCTCATCACCACCGAGGTGTGGCACTCCGAAGGACATGAATAAAATGCCCCCGAAGAAGGAATCTCAAAGGCGCCCCCCCTTCCAGCTCCCGTGCCCTCGGTAAACAACGAGTCTGAGAAGACTGCCGCCGGAGGAGTCCCACGCAGCCGCCCCAGGAAGCCCACCCCTCCGTCCCGCTCACTCGCTCACCGGCTTCCAAACACAAACAAGGACGGCGCTGGGCGGGGGGTGGGGGGGGACAGACACTGGAGACAGAGCATGGCTGGCTGGTTCTTCCATCTGAGTTTTCGCCCGTCATGCAGCCCACGTTCTCACTAAGCCCGAGTTCCAGAAGTTCAGGATGGCCGTCCTGACCTTCCAGGACAGTCTCTGTGGCTGCCACCCACCCCAAGGACGGAAATCCATAAACAGACTGATAATCTCCCCACCAATTTAAGTGCGTCTCTGAAAAGGGAAGGTTAGTCCTGCTTGTAGGGGAACAAGTAGGTGAATGTAGTTCATTATTTTTTATTGAGGCATAATTGACATATTATATTGGTTTCAGGTGGACAGCAGAATGATTCGATATTTGTATACATTCCTCACTGCTCATGGTTATGGATTTTTTGTCTCGCAATAAGAACATTTAAGACCTACAATCTTAGTAACTTGTAAGTATGCAATACGTTGTGATTAGCCATATTCCCCGTGTTGATCGTCACATCCCCAGGACTTATTTATTTTATAACTGGGAGTGTGTATCTTTTGACGCCCTCACCTGTTTGCCCACTCCCCCCCTTCCCCTCAACATCTGCCAGCTACTCGGTCTCTGCTCTGTGAGATCGGTTTTTTGTTTTGTTTTGTTTTAAGATTTCACGTGGAAGTGAAATCATTCAGCATTTGTCTTTCTCTGCCTGACTTACATCACTCAGCACAGTGCGCTCTGGGTCCGTCCACGCGGTCGCAGTGGCAAGGCTTCCTTTTTCATGGCTGAGTAGTATTCCGTTGTGTACACGCACTGCCTCTTCTCCATCCTCTCGTCTGTCGACAGACCCCCAGCTTGCTTCCGTGTCTTGGCCACGGTGAATAATGCTGTAATAAACATGGAGTGCAGCTGTCTTTTCAAGCTAGCTGTTTTCATTTTCTTTGGACAAATGCCCAGCCGTGGAATTGCTGGTCCATGAACTTTTATCACTTGGGAAATAACGGCCCAAACAAAAGAAGACAATGTTTACCAGGCGAGGTACCTTACAGCCAGTGGCCATGCCATGGGGTAAAGAGGAACCTTGCACCGACCTGGGATCCCGCCACCCAGCCCCCCGTGTATCCTCTCACTGGGGCCCGGACACCCCTCTAACCAGGCCTTCACCCACCGCAGGCGTCAGGGCCGGTCTAGACTTGGCCTTCGCAGCCCACTGCACTTCCACCTGCAAACACTAGGCGTTCTGGTCGCTCGGTGACGCAGTCTCAGCCTGCCCTGTCACATTGGGGTGTCTCAGCCCCCACGCAGACTCGGAGGGGGAGAAGGCGTGCTTCTGAGAGCCGTGGAGCAAGGGGGCGGGGACATTTCCTAAGAGGGACAGTTTCTCAAGGTTCTCTGTCATGGATTTCGACCCGCAAAATCCGTGGGGGGACCGCCCCGATCGCGTGAATCAATCTTACCCAGAGACACGCTTGGAGGTGAGAATCCGGTGACCACGGGTCTCCTCCACCATCCCCATCTTGGGGAGAAAGACCTCGTGGGTTGCTTAGCCGGGGCTTTTGTTAGAGGCATTAAGCCACATTTACATTGGATTGATTATTCATGGCATTAAGCAGAACAGGGGTAAGATTACTCACAGCGGGGCATTAGGATGTAAATTCAGGTCCGGTGGCAGACAGGACCAGGTTAAAGTAATATGCAGGGGTCAGCAAGCCATAACTTTTTAAGATACATCTTTGCCAAATTCCTATTAGAGAATTTCCATTCCACAGACATGATCCACACTTGCTCACATGGGAATCACACGGAGCTGTGCTCAAAACGTGTAAATTCTCAGGACTGCGTGTTTACACACGTGTGGAAATCACTGCCACAGTTCTCAGCAGGGGCCCCGTCAGCCTCGCCGCCGTCTGAGGACAGCCAGGAGACAGTGAGGGGAGCGGCAGGGAAGGGCTGGTCCAAACACCCACACCCGCTTCTTCACCACTCACTTCGACTGAACTGCAGGCTCACAGAAAAGCTTCACGGGCAGAAAATAATTTCCACATGCCCTTCAGCCAGATTCCCCAAATGTCAGCATTTTCGCATATTGTTTTATCTCTCCGAATGTGTACAGATCACACAGTTTTCCCGTTTGAGCTTAAGTTGCAGCCCTGTGGGTAGGACTGAAATGAAAAAGGCTTTTTAAAAATATGTTTCAAGCGGGCTGACAACTCTGGGGAGAGCTGGAGAGGGTGGAGGGATGGAGCAAAAAAAAAGGGAAATGTATATGTGTATGTACATGAATGTGAGGAAGAACAAAGAGTCACTGACGTTAAATAACTGGATTTTTTAAAAGATGATTTTATTTTAAAGCAAGTGTGGATGATAATGCTTTTGTCTTGACTCCAAGTGAAGTCAGTTAAGGAAAAAAGAAGGAAATCGGTGGTCAGATTACAAGACAGCTAAACAGGGCGGTCAGAGGGGGCAGCTTCCCATCACCACCCCAGCTCTGAGCCCCGCGGGGTCCCATCAGAAGCCGCCCTGACTCTGCTCCCTTCGTGGAGAAGCTTCGACGGCCCACAGAGACACTGAGCAAGGCAGCCGGTGCTCCTCTCGAAGTGCCAGTGACCTGGTTGGGGGCGGGGAGGCCCGACTGCCTCGCTCACCCAGACCTGGGGCACTTTCCTGACCCCCAAAGGCGCCCCTTCCTGCCCCAGTCCTCCCCTGCCCCTTATCTTCCCTGGTTCTCTCGCACAACTGGGTTTTCCCAAAGCAGTGCTGGGGGAATGGGTCGACATCTCCTTGGCCAGACTGGGGCCTGGGTGTCTTTGGTTACCTCCAAAAATGAAATCCACCTACCAAGGAAGAATATTTGTCACAACGGAGCTGGTCACTGAGGTAGGCCACAGGGTCTGAGAGGATTACCTGGAAACTGGGCTTCAGAGGCTTGGAGCAGCCAGGGGACATGAACCAGCGGTGGAAGCCCCGGGCGGGTCCCGCAGCACAGCCACAGCCACCGCCTGTTTGCCCCTGCTCCCGCCCCTCCCAAGCTGCCCACACTCTCAAAACCAGTGATTCAGCAGGTGTTTTGTTTTTCCATTTTGTGAGGCATCCCTGAATTCTACCAATAAACCGCATTTTTGTTGAAGTGTTTTCACTGTTTTGTTTTGCTGGCGGCCAAAGATTCCCATGCCAGCGCACGCGATCGAATCGTGCGCCTGCGTGTTTCAGCTTTGTCCCTCTGTCCCTGCTGTTTACTCCATCGGGCCACCAAAGACGGCGCCAAGTTCACGCCCCTCGCTCTGCTTCTGCGAATGCTGTGCCCGAGGGACGCCCCTGCCACCGGACAGCCCACCTGTTCGCAGATGAAAGGGGAAATAGTCCCACACCAGCCTCGCTAGACTTTCTTCTTACTTGCTTAAATTGGATGTTGTATAAATCTATCAAAAACGGAGGCCATTTTTAAAGTCCTCCATTCTCTACAGGGCTTGAAACACGTTCGTGGAAAAGGTGCTCAACACCTACCAGTCTCTGGTCTCGCATCCCCCTGTGGCTCCGGTTCATCAAATAACTAGAAAGTCAGCCATGACGCTGGATTTTTTTATGTTGTTTTCAAACCAAGAACTCCTCTGGTGCCAAGAAGAGCAGGAGTTCCTGAACTGGCCAACATTCCTTAGGTTTCCTTTGAAGGTGAAAAAAAAAGGCAGCTTAAAATGCATTATATAAGAAAGAAAGGTATGAACAAGGGGAAGCGGCAAAGGAAGCGGGCCAAGTCCCAAAATAAAAGGCAGGAATAGGTCACCAAAAATAGCAGCGGGGGAAGTGTGCCCGTCTGCAGGGCTCCCTTGTATTCTCCTAAAGCATTGTGCTTTTCTTTTTTTTTCAGGAGCATGCTAATTATTGTTTGCAGATTTAAATAGAACACTTATTTGTTCTTTAAAAACGGCCGTTTCTTTTGTAGAATTGTGAGAGAGTTTCAAATAATGTTAACTGAATGTCATTCATTCATTGCTATTTAGCTTTTATGGACCGCTTCAGGTTTGTTAAGTCGATCAATGTGTTCAGTGTCTTCATTTCTTTGTCCTTAACATAACATGTAAAGTATTTGAAATATTTCGGTCTTGCTACACGTAAAGGATACTTGAACAAAAAGAATGAGATTGGCTTGTATGATAACACTTCAATTGTCTGCCACTGACTGGAAAGCATTGCGTGTGTGTGTATGTTTACATATATATGTACATATGTCAGACCCAGTGATGAAATCAAATGTCATACACACAACACATGCAGAAGTCCTTACCACTCTGCACACCGGCCCAGAGGACACTCTGGGCAGAGCGGTGAAGTGACAGGCCTGAAGTCACCAGCTAGTGAGCATCGCAGTGAGTTCATCCCGGCTCCCGCTGACTCCGAAACTCTAAGGCCTTCCATAGCACTTAAGATAATCAAACATATTTTTCAAATCAACAAACTAGGTGTAGTTCGCCATCAATAAGCTACTCATTGCTCACTCTCCCAGTTTGGCCTGCCTTTGAAGATTTACATTGCAGTTGGGTTTATATTAATGGTCTGGCCATGCAGGGTGCACATCGGGGACCGCGCAGGCGCCACGCCTCCCGGCTACATTCCATCAGACCGTTCGCACGGTCCCTCTCTTTTCTCCGGAGAAATACGTTCCGATAGATTTTAAGAAAACGAGTCTCATCCTGGGAGCCGCCTGTGCGGGGGTCGCTCACGATGTGTGTGCGGTGACAACCTCCGAGTTGTTCATTCCTGTTTTTCCCAGACACAACAAAAACAGGAAATATTTACAGCTTCACAGGTGTCAGGAAATACTTTGAATACCCTCGTGGCCTGACCGCCCTACTCGGCAGGGCACATTCCTGAGCACAGGCGCAAAGACGTGTCGTAGTTTAACGAGTGGCCTTAGGAGGCAGACGCCTTGGTCCTTTCCAAGGACACACCACTTGGCCCCCGCCGGACAAAACCCTGTTCCAGAGAAGGGGCATGTTGTACGCCCATGTGCTTTGTAGGCTTTCCAGCGTTTGTAAGGAATGTGCAATTCTCTCCACGTCCTTGGTTTGAAACCCTATTTCTATACCTTTCAAAGTGCCAGTGACAAAGTACCTCTCAAAACTACTGAAACATACGGTTATGTTCCTCAGTCGTGATTTACGTCATAAACGACTCATTTGTTTAAATTTGCTGCAATTTAAATGTTCAAAAACAGAGAGAGCTGTTCTTTTTCCCAATTATTAAGCTAACTAAAAAATTTTCAGAAATTGCTAAAAAAATAAGCATCAATATTAATATCTTGATTTATATTCATTTGTATATTTTTCACAAAAACAAGATTATTCATATGGGATAGTAGCTGGGGTTTTTTTTTCCACTTAAAATACAGTAGAAACAGTCTGAAGCGGCCCCACTCCCACTTCATCACCTCGCTGAAGTCTCCGCGTGCCTCCGCCGTCCCCGGGTAACGGGACAGGTGACGCCCGTGGTGTGCACGTGGGGATGTGGGCAGGCAGGTGTTCTCTGGGAGACACCCGCCCGCCTGCGTTTCCACCAGCTGAAGTGAAAACGTACCGAGAGCCCGCGCCAGGTCATCGCTGTTCCCTGAGTGAATGAAACATTATGGAGGTCCGGGACCAAAGGGGCTCTCGTTTCTGGGCGCAGTGAGGTGGGTGTTTGGGGGAAAACCCAGTGAAGGTTTCAGTTTAAAACACAGCTGCTCTCAAACTGGGGAGAAAGGAGTCATGGAAACTGGGGAGTCTGCACCTCGACTGTGCCTTAAGCCAGGAAGACCAGCGCGCCCCACGGGCACGGCTGGCAGCCCCGGCTGTTCCATGCGCAGCCGCACCGCCGACAGCACGCAGCCCCGGCTCTGGTCGCCCTCTGCTCGGAGGGCGCGTGACCCGCACCAGTCCCTCTCTTGGACACAGCTCATCGATTTCGGTGCCCCAGTCAGCTCTCGGCTACCCTGTCCTTTCTTTAGCCAGTGCCCTGTCCACCGCCGTTCCAGGCTACTGCCGTTGCTCAGTGCCATAAAGCCTTGCAACTGTGTTGGAACGTGTATCTTTCTCCCCATGGCTCACGGCACCACCGGCCACCCTTCTGGAACACTCCCTTCCTCTGAGAGTGCGGGCTCAGTCACTCCCTAAGTCTCTTGGTCTCTGCCTCTGTCCTCCCTCGATGGTCTTCTTCCTCGACTTGTCCCTGACATGGCCCCACAGCTTAGCTCAAAGTTTCCCTGACATTTCTCAACCCTCTCAGATGCTTAAATAGTTAAGTATCTTCCTACATAAATTAAATGAACTGCCAAGTTGAGAAATAGTGCAATGTATTCTTCCATAAGACCAGCAATGGCTGGGCTGATCACCCCTTAGTTTATCCCCCTTCCGGGCAAGGCCCGTGTCCCCTGCATTGGCAACTGTCCCAGTGCGGTCTCTGGACTCACAGAGCCTGAGAACCTGGGAACCTGCTGAAAGGGAGGGTCGCTGGGTCAGCACTGGGTGTTTCAGCGAGGCCCCCAGGGGGCTTGGTGCCCACTGCCCTATAGCATGTGCCCCCTCGACAGCCAGGCCTTGGGGGAATGATTAGCATTAACGGGTGGGCAATCAGGAGTAATCAATTCTCTTCTAAATACCTGTGTGCTGCTGAATTGCACCTTTACGTAAGCTCACTGCGGATCCTTCACCCCGAGGGACCGTGCTGGGAAATCCCAGAGACGCCAGAGAAAATGGCAAGGTCAGTGGCTCCAGTGAGACCCGACCTCCCCTGACACTGAAGAGAAAGCAGCTGGCACGTGTCAGAAGCTCAGGCTCCAGGAAAGAAATGAGACGAAAGATGGAAACAACCGTCCTCCCAAACTGCTTTTCTCACACACACACACACACACACACACACACACGCGCGCGCGCGCGCGCGCACACACACACACAGAGCCCAGTCTGGCTGCCGCGGGAATTGCCTCACACTTTCTGCCACCCCTGGTGGTGTCCCCAGGACCTGAGGGAGGAGCACCCCCTTTCGCTTTGCCCTGGACACGCCCACTTGTCAGACTCACTGACGGCATTGCAGGCTCACAGCGTTCAGTCCCCTCCTGTCCCAGTCCGCAAGACAAGCAGCCACCAGGGAGACAGGGAGCTGGCAGGTGACAGCTCTCTCAGTGGTGCTGTTCTGCTGGAGACAGAGGCCTGCCACCTGCCTCACCCACCCGTCCACCCGTCCATCCGTCCGTCCCTCTTCCCATCCATCCATCCCTCTTCCCATCCACCCCTCCACTCATCCCTCCACCCGTTCGTTCCAGAAACATTTATTACCTGGAACACGTGCCAGCTCGCTTTCTCTTCGGGATCAGATGAGGTTGGGTCTCACTGGAGCCCCAACCTCGCCATTTTATCTGGCGTCTCCGGTATTTCCCATCACGGTCCCTCGGGGTGCAGGGAGACAATCTCAGAACTTCTACTTACATTTATTTACTTCTTATCCTTTTAAAAGCTTCTAGTTTGAACCCTGGCTGGCGGAGCTCAGTGGATTGAGCGCGGACTGGGAACCAAAGGGTCGCCGGTTCGATTCCCAGTCAGGGCACATGCCTGGGTTGCAGGCCAGGTCCCCAGCAGGGGACACACGAGAGGCAACCACACACTGTTGTTTCTCTCCCTCTCTTTCTCCCTCCCTTCCCTCTCTCTAAAAATAAATAAATAAAATCTTTTTTAAAAAAAGTTTCTAGTTTGAGTGTTTCATAATGAACATAATGTGTTAAAACTAGGTTATGTAAATAGTTGAAAATCACATGTTCAAAAATACTGCAATCAAAAAGCGTGCAGAGCCAATTTTGGAGACCACATGAAGAACGGTCAGAAGACCACAGAGCCACTGGGACAGACGGGCGGGAGCACCTAGGGCGCGGGGCACAGAGGCCCCACGGTGTGAAGCTGGGAAGCCGCGAGCACGCCGGCCACCGAGAGTAGACGAGCCCGCCGGGCTTTGATGTCACGGTCCACGGTCCCATGCGTGGTTGCCGCTGCGCCCGGAGCAGAGGCGAGTCCCCGCAGTCTAGCCCATGCGCCCCAGAGGGGCCTCTGGACGGTGGCCCAGGCGTCCAAGCGGGGCAGCAGGTCTGTCCACAGCCTCACTCCCTGAGGTCGTAGGCTGAACCCTCACTGCGCACGGGCACAGAAAGGACCTTCAGCGCTTTCTCTTTCTGCTCAGCAGCAATCCCAACGTCTGGTGTGAATGTAACTTTTTATATCGTTCACATCGTTTCTCCCATCTTTGAAAAAAGAAAAGCTCAGGCAGGCGAGATGTTTTCCTTAATACAAATATAATTTTTTCAGTGCAGTACCAATTCACTTAAAGCGTTTCATAATTTGCCCGCGGGCTGAGTGAACTTTGCCCCTAAGGGCACGTCTGCTCTTTTACCAGCGCCAAGAGGTTTGCCTGCAAAGCACAGCCGCTTTCGAACACCAACAGAACGATTCATCTTTTTCTGTTTGCCTCTGTAGAATGGGTTAAGGCCTTGGGACATAATTTTTTAGGACGTTCTAACACACAAGCAGATGATAAATGTAAGGAAAGACATAAATATTCTGGCCTCATGTTTTGACACACGATGCTTCCGGGTAGCAGAAAATTCACTCGAGGGGCTTCAATGCGCGTGAGAGAGTCCTCACTCATAGAATGGATTGGTTGATGACCTTTGATGACCTGATGGGATCATGAATGGGCTCTGAACTTGTTTGTTTTTTTTTTAAAGATTTTATTTATTTTCAGAGAGAGGAGAAGGGAGGGAGAAAGAGCAATGTATGGTTGCCTCTCACATGGCTCTCATCGGGGACCTGGCGCGCAACCCAGCCATGTGCCCCGACTGGGAATCGAACCGGGACCCTCTGGTTCCCAGCCCGCGCTCAATCCACTGAGCTACACCAGCTGGGCTTGTTTTTTATTGGGTCACCAATAAATGTGTCCTTGTGAAACCAACCCCAACCGCTTCTCCTGCTGACGCAGAATAAAGACCCTTCAACACACACATTCAAACTCCAAGAATAAAATACAGATAAATATTGAAATAGATCTTAAATAAGTCTTTATTCCAAATAAAATACTTCTGCAAATATTTCCTAACAAAATCTAGGATAACAGTGGTTTGTTCTAAGATCCTCCCAAGTATACTCATCATTCCACTTATGAACTAATTTTAAAGGGAAACATACAAAACTATAATTTAAAGCTGACATTTCCGGCCAAAAATGGACTATTTCCCAAACCTCCCTAAAAGCAATTTTCAACTTTAAGTTAAAAACTCATCGAAGTCACTGCACTTACTTTAAAATAAATTCCCTCTGTTGCTTATTTTTTGACATTTTATACATCCAATAACTACATTATTCTCAGTTCCTCTTACGCTTATCACAATTAACATTACAACAATTATTAAGAAACTTTCCATGCCTTGGATCTTTGAAAATCTCAGAGTTACACCTCTATGCTAACCATTTTAAGCAAATGATATTACGTTCTTTTTCTCAAGAGGGTGATAAATATAGGCATGGAGGGTGCTTCGGCCTAACAATTGTTTACAAAAATATATAAATATTTACCTTCACACCTCCCCCAAGTAAGCAAAATACTTCCCAGCCCTCTCAGTCCCGCATGGCTTTCCCGAGAACCATTTCTGCCCCGGACCACCCTTCAGCTGGGTCGCCTGGGACCCACTTGAGCACCCTGCAAACCTACCTCAGTTCAGGGCGGCTACGCAGACCCCTGCCAGCCCCAAACACCCCACTTCCTTCAGGGATGCTTTTGGTTTTTCCCAAAGTAAAAAACAAAACAACAATTAAATTCCACGGATGCTACGACAAGACGTAAATATCCTCCTCCCTGCCCCACCCCCACTTCCTCTCACGGGAACTCTTCCCCCGTCCGGTACCCCAACGCCAGTGAGCATCCGAGTCCAAACGCGGACCCGCGGCGGTCTTCAGCTGGAGCCTGCTCTTTGGCTGACCGGCCTGCATTCCCTAAATTGCATTTTTCTTCTTCAGTATTGCTATAAACAGTTACTTAACAAATCTATATGCATCGAAATGTTTAACAGATATCTAAGTGTTCAGTCCTATGCGTTGTACAGATTGTTAGTAGCCTACTTTTTTTCCTGGGCCCACCCTGAATCGCACTTGGTCCCCAAACATTCCGTGTCCCTACGCTATAACCTAAACATTCCTGCAGTGTCGGCCGTGTGCTGGACGGTCATTACAACAGTGTCCTCCGGGCGGCTGGTCAGCGTGGGTTTAGCCGCCTCACCGCAGCGTTCTCCTTCCCCTTGCCGTGTGTCGCCGCACTGCCGTCCCCCGATGCCATGTCATGCTCTGAAACGGAAGGCACGGATAACTCCAAAGTCAAGTGCAGTCTGTCTTCGCATTGCAATGGGTTTGCCATGACACCTGGAACAGGTTCAGAGCCTAACTGTGTTTTTCACTCACTCCCTGTCCTCAGCACCGCCCATTTAAGGACGCACCCCCTGAACTGTTCCCCCACCCACCAGTCACACCTACCACCACCCAACACGATCCTACACATGCACTCTTCCCTTCTCCTTCTTTTTTTCTTTTCCCTTCTCCTTCTTTTCTTTTCCCTTCTCCTTCTTTTCTTTTCCCTGTATTATCCTGAGCCACCTCGAGAACATCAGCTCGCAGAGGGCAGGGGCTGTGCTTCGTTTGCAGCTGCGCCGGGGCAGGGAAAAGGGAACAGAGAGGGCACTCCACAGAGACGCATGGGTGGGACAAACGCCGCGAGAACAGATCTCTAAGAGAGACTGTTATACTATCCGGCGCGAGGAGGTATTAGCGCCTCGGTGGGGCTCCAGAAGGCAGAAGGCAGGCACGAGCTTTTATAAAGACAGTTCTTGCTCTCCAAAAGAAAATTTTGTAATAGAATTTTCAAAAACGAAATTGTCCTGCGTCTAAGAGGAGTGGGGGTCACGGGGGAGCGGGGTGCTCCGGCAGCGCACGGCTGAAGTGGAAGACCGTAAGCTGAGTGCAGCCCGCGAATGCGAGAAACCTTCCAGATGTTACCACCCCTCCCCACCCCCCACCCACACACAAAAAAAAGCTGCTGTGAATTCCCGGTCTTGGAAAGTTGGAAAGCGCCAGAGAGAGAGAGAGAGAAGGAGCGAGGACACCAGGCCTCACTTGCCAAGACAGTTGCGGCAGCAGGGAGGAACTGGAAGAGGCAGCCTGCGTCTGGAAGGGACCCCTGGGCGCCTTGGAGCTGATGGTAAAGGCCAGGCCCCAGCCGGTCTGTGCAGTCCAGGAGGTCAGCGCCCAGCACCTCCCTCCCCGCCGTGAACTGCAGTGCCTGAGCCCCGAGAGGCCCCAGGATCGCGCAGCAGGATTCGGGGGTCCCTGAGGCCTGTCGGTGAGGCCTTGGGGGTGTGGTCTGCCCTTCTCCTGAACCTGGCTAGGGCGCACCAAGGCAACGGAGGGCTGGTCATCTTTTGCTGCTCCCTTTAGCTAATGCAAAGAAACACCTTGGGTCAGGAACTGCTTTTTTTCATAAATGTCTAATATGAATCTTGATATCTAATTTGGGGAGGGAAATAGTTTTCTTGTAACCCCTCTATCCCCAAGGTGTCTATCGAGCAGTCCTGGTATTTGCAGAATCTGCCCGCGTGGGGGTAGGCCTGGCCCTGAGCGCAGAGTGGGGACGAGCCGGGACACCCAGCAGTGCCCGAGGGTCACTCCAAGGGCGCTGGGCGCCTCCCACCCGCATCCTGGACAACATTAAACACTCGCTCACGAGGGACTCATTTTTCTTGGTGGAAGAAGTTCAAGTGCAACCTTAAATGGGTGGGATATGAACATTGTTCCTTCAGTTCTTTTAGCTTTAGGTTGTAAAAAAGAAAAATAAGATAAAAGAAATCGCAGGCGTGTGCGGCAGTTAGCGGTCCTCAGAGGGTGGGTGTGAAACCCGCAGCAAATGCGATCAAGTCTTTCAAAACCCCAGGTCTCCGGGCGTAGATCAGTGGTCGCAGGCTCTGGAGGGACCCGAGGAATGGAGGGGACTGGGGTTTCACTTGGGACTGAGGAGAACGTTCTGGAACTATTTAGAGGTGGTAGCCAGTCAGCATTGTTGTGAATATACTAAATGCCACTGAACTATTCACTTTAAAATTTAATTTTATGTGAATATCACTTCAATAAAAAAATTAGGTCTTAAAATGCTGTCCTCTTCCTTTTTGCTTTTCAAGGACTGTAGGGACAATCCATAAGTCTCTGAAACATTAATAAATTATCTCAATTTCCAGGTCAAATATTCACAAAGTTACTCACCTAACAGGTTAAAAAAGGGCTTTCATTTAAAATTAATATTTAAAGGTATAGCCACACTTAAAAGTAATAATTCACTAAAAGCTCAGCATTTCCCCTTTGTCTTAATGTACTTAACTGCACCTCTGTACAAGAAGGAGGCAGAGCTGGGGGAAAACAGATTTGTCAAATCAATCAAATTTTAATTAATTTGGACTGCAAAGGACCAGGGGGAAAAACTCAATAAAATGGGTTTGGATTGTCAAATATACGAGAAGGAAAAGGGAGTCATTTATCGATACTAGAAGTTGCTGTGGCTACATGTGGTTTAAATGCGCTACTTTCAATTTAATGGAGCTTTGCGGAGCTGGCCATTTGTTCAGCAAGGTAACCAAAGGCATGGCAGCTCCTCCTTCTAGGCTGGGTCTTCTCACGTCCCAACCGCCTGGGCCAAAGCCACGCATGGACTAACACGCAGCATGACAGTCTCCCTCCCCCTTCATTCAAGAATGAAAGATAATTCCCAAATTTCAATCAGATACTATCTCCTTTCTGCTCCAAAATCCATTTTTAAAAATGCTTGAAATTATTCCATTTAAATGCTTTCATTTGGTTAAAAAAAAAAGTGTCCTATTTTCTATCTTGGCTCTTAACCCTCACCCACTCAGTCAATTCCTCGGAGCACAGTTTCCAGGTGAAGTTGGGAGGCAGGAAGCAGCTCCGTGCAGTGCGTACATAAAGCAGATCACTGAAAAGTTTAAAGAACTTTGCAGCCTTAGCTGGTTTTTTTAATTGCAGAATTTTTTGGTAATCGATCTTATTTATCTTCCCTAAAAACTGGGTAAATTTTATGAGAAATTATAGAATCTTCAGAACTGTTACTAAGGTCCTTTTTGAAAACAGCCACAGCACCCCAATCCAACACCGCCCACGTCCCCCTCCGTGAAATAAAGGAAGCAAAGTCACTCCAGCCGATGCTGGAACCAGTTCTCACCTGTGTGAGAAGCGAATCTGTTGGAAGGCTTGGTGGCTGCATATTGGAAGAAGGGGAATTTCAGACACTTGCCGGTCACCCTGTCACACACGCCCAGCTGACAGGTGCAGGTCCCCTTGCATTCCACGCCGAAGGTGCCGAAGGGGCAGTCTGCGGGCAAAAGAAGGCGGGGTCAGAGAGGGGTCCCTGTGAGCAAACCTCATGAGTCCTGACGGTGAGCTATAACCCAATCCTCTGAAAACAGCCGGACTTTGAAAGTTGAAACTTTCAGTCACAGATGTGGGATCTGATGAGCAAAGCAAACAACAGAAGAAGGGGGGGGTGGTAAAGAGTGGCAGGAGGAGACCGGACTTGAGGAGACCGGACTTGGGGTGCCGAGCACACAATACAATATACGGATGATGCAGTATGGAATTGTACACCTGAAACGTACAACCTTATTAACCAGAGTCACCCCAATAAATTCACTACAAAATATATTCGTTAAATGCGAAATCACAAACTAAGACCAGAGAGTGGACGCTCCCTTTGCTGGGTCCTGCCGTGAGGTTCAGCAGAACATGGCTGCCCGTCACCGAGACCCTGGACCCAGCCCGAATTCTGTCTATCTTCTGCTTGGCCACCGGGAGACAGCGTCTCACAGGCTACATTGCTGACAGCTCAGGATGGTGGGCAACGAGCCAGACACAGGCCTCAGCTCCTCAGCAGTTTAACCGGGGCGGAGGGGGGGGGGCTGTCTTTGCACCCACTGCACTCATGGGCAGCTGACTGCTTCCAAGGCACAGGAGAGGGCTCCCAACTAGTCAGGGGCTGTGGTCCCAGATCTCCAAGAAGAGCTGGGTCCTCGGTCTGCACCAAGTTCATTGTCAATATGGCAGCACAAGTGGCCCAACCTTCCCAGGTGCTAAGAGGCTTCACTAGTAAACCCAATGGGGAGGTGAGCTCCGAAACATGAAATGAAGGAGCAAGCCGGGAGATTATTTATATACCTACTCAAACCTGAAAGCTTTGAGAGCTTCCGGGATTTCATGCTTAGGCTCAAATTGAGAAAAAAGAGGACAGATTCATTTATTAAAAGCATGTGGTTCTTGGGAGACAACAGCACCGGACACAGCCAAGCACAATAGATGCAGAATATTCATTCTCTTGGCATGAGACTAGCCTTGTACATGTACAATCACGGACGGGTGGGGAAATGAGCTGTGAGGCATCCGAGTCTCTACTGATCTATTATTGCATGGAGGGAGGTATAAATAAAACCTATTTTTAAAAGAGATGTAGGATTGCTCTCTGCAGCACCAGTCAGACGGCGGAGCGGCCTGGGGTTACGCGCCGGCCCAGGGGGTGCTGAGAAGGCTCCGTGGGAAAGCGCACAGGACTGGGATTTGACTATGTCTCCGGTGATACTGGAAAGTAAAACTTGGGCCAAATTCTCAGCTACACTTCCGTGGCCAGCCCTGGGCAGCTATGGCAGGTGTTCAATAAGTAGGTGTCGGCTGGCTGCTGGTGAGCTGGGCGGCACGAGGCCAACACGGGAGTGTTCGGAGAACGTCTGGACCGCTGCAGACCAGACAGCGTCCGTGCGAGTGCTCCGCAGACAGGCTGCAGACGGGAGTCCGCTCCGGCCGAGCCTACGCCCCTCGCCAGCTCCCCCAGGTCCCAGCGGAGAGAAAACACGCCCCCAACCGGGCTGGCTGCGACCTGGAGGGTGCCAAAAAGAGCAATCCTGAACATCTTTTTAAAATACCTGTCGGTGACAGCCACCTCCGTCGCCCCGTGGAGGACGAGAGCGCGCAAGAAGCGAGGCCTCGCAGCACGGGTCTCGCCCACGCGCGGGGGCTGCTCCGCCGGGGCGACTACAGAGAGGCGCGGCCGAGAGGCGAGGCGACCCACTGCGCGTGCGCGCCGAGTCCTAAGCGAGCCGGGCCAACCTGCCCGGGGACTTCCCTCCGCTGAGTGCCGCGTTCTGGGCCAGAAGCCCTGGGATCCGCCGAAACCTTGCACGGGCCCCGCGCGGTCGAAAGAAAGGCGCGTGAACGTTCACCGGAGAAGATGATACCTCGCTATCCCGCCTCCTACGGGTTCTAAGCAAAAACGAACCACGCCAGATAAAAAATCCTCCTAGTAGTTCAAACACACGCTCCCTAAACTGGGGCGTGTTTGGGGGGTTAGAAGGTGCTTGTCTGAAAGGTACGAGAATTAATGAGTCAGCTCTGCCTGCCCGGGCATCAGTCACAAACGCATACAGTTGTATTAAATATAAAAAATGTACGACTTGTTTTGAAACTTCTCAGTCCCTGTAACAGTGTAAACACTCCCTTGGATCACGGGACTGATGAACAGGGGCTACAGCACACGCTACATCTTAATAATTAGCTTTTCCCGGTGGATTGTGCACTTCCACAGAGAGCATTTTTAAATGAATCGTCATTCTTGGGATTCTGCACATTTTAAATATGTTAAACATTTTAAACCATAATCACTGAGTTTGAAGTCAGTTCTACAAATGCTTTACTGTGTTGCGTGGCTATAATGTCAACCGAGTGAGTTTTTCCCTAAGTCTGTAAGACTGCCAGCCTCGCTCTTGACAGACGTCCAATTCTTATTTTTCTTTGCTGTGACTTTTGCATGTTTCATGCCATCTGCTACTTTTCTGGATGACCAAAAACTTTTGCAAGGCGGAGTGAGGTTTGTCCCCCACTTCAGGGTGCCCTCTGGCAAGAAGGGGAGTCTTCCCTCAGATGACTGCAGCCGTCCCCACCCCACCCCCGTTTCACAAGGGCCTCCGGAGTTCAGGAGAAACGTTTACCTTGAGAGCTGCCCTCGACCCTGGGGACCCTTTCAGATTCAAAGACGCCCCAAGCCCAGGGCTGGACAGCCCTCCAGGAGCTTCCTAGTGCACAGTCTGCGGTCCCTGTTTGCAGAAGAGAGAGCCCCCGCGCCCCCCGGGACAGGTCACCTGGAGTTCTCCACAGAAGGAGGCAGCACGATCTTCCGCTGCAACTTTGTAAAACAATCTCCCCGACAGTGAGCGACGAGTGACGTGCTGTATTCTTTCTGTGCTTCCCTGACACTGGCGTCAGCTGCCACCTGCAGAGTCAGCCTGTCTCCCTCCGACAGCACCTGCCTCGGCTGCATCCCCAGCCCACCTGCCTTTCCCCTCTGGTCCCAAGGAGAAGAGACTCCTCACCTCCCCAGGTCACCCTGGGCGGGGGGAAGCGAGGTCACTCTTTACCTTTGCAGATACCAAACTCGTCACCAAAATCATCCTCCTCACTGTAAAACTGACACCTCAGCCCCGGGCCGCACTTGACGCCGTCCATGCCCGAGACCGTGCGGTAGCAGGTCTCCCCGCGCCGGGCCGCGCACACCCGGCAGCAGCCACAGTCGTCCAGCACCGCCCGCTCGCAGCGCGGGGGGCTTCTGCACGCGTCCCTGTCGCAGCGCTCCGGGCAGTCCACCGCGTACTTGGCGCTCCAGGCGGCCGCGGCCCGGGGCGCGGGCACCAGGAGCGCGGCCAGCAGCAGCAGCAGCAGCAGGCTGGCCCGCATGCTTCCCGGGGCGCGGCGCGGCTCCTCCTGCGGTCTGGGCTGCGGGGCAGCGGCCGTCCCAAGCGCGGCCGAGCCTCTGCCTGCGCGTTGGAGAGCTTTATACGCGGGATGCCCGCGGGCCGGCCGGTCCTCGCTCCGCCCGTCACCGGTTTCCTCCAGCCAGCCGCAGCTCCGTCCCCTGCCAGGCTCTCTCCTTCTAGTTCACGAAATCCAGGATGAAGGCTGGATTAGCGCGCCGCTGCCATCCAGGAATTGAAAAGCCCAAGCTGATGTCATTTGTTATGTTTAGACGGTTGTTTTGCATGAGGAGTGAAGAACTCACTCACATCCGTCTGCAGAGCCCAAGGACGGCTGTGCAGGGGGGGTAAAGAAGGCCCCTGCCCTCCTTCAGGGCCGGGATTGTTCTGACACCCGCCTGTCCCTCCGGGTGCGGGCTGTGGCTGCGGCTCACAGCCTCTGTAGCCGGAGGAAAATGACAGCTTCTTGAATCATCCAGACCGAAGAAGCTCCTTTTTGGAAAGTAAACAAACCTTTGGTATTTCCCCTCAATAAATAGCTATGAGGTCACTTGGGAACAGAGAGGGTTATAGGGTGCCTTTTCAATACTTAGAAGAAAGAAAATGTTTTGAAAGGGATTTTTTAAGACTCTCTCTTCCTTCCTCCCACCCCTCCCCTCAAATGGTATTTGTAAAACCGTTCCCATCACACATATCCAAGCCTATTAGGATTTAGCTGCCTTTCTAGTCAGATGCAAACTGAGAACGCCCTTCAAAGTCAGCGTGGAAACCACGAGAGGTGAGGTGCGCTGGCACGGCACCTGGGTTACCCAACTCTGGAAAACCTTGTCAGTGGCACTGCTGCTGACCCAAAACTCCCCCAGGAAAAGGCTCACCTAGCCCCCAGGCTGCTGGGCCAATGGCCCAGACCCTCCAGAGCCCTCCCTGAAGACCACCCAACAAGGCAACCGCCCAGGGAGACAAGGAAGCTGGCCTGGAAATCAGGACGTGGCCCAGAGAGACGAGTCACAGGGAAGGGGAATATGGCCCATAGGAAAACCAGGTCTCCGTGCTTTGGCCGGGGTAGGGAGTGGGGGGCGTCGCAGGGCCTGGGTCCCTCAGGAGAAGGCAGAGCAGCCCTCTTGAGGTTAAGCAAGGTTTGTGGGGCGGAAAAGTAAAATCAAAGTGGAGTGAGGAGAGGCCTAGACCAAGAACCCCCCCCCACACACACACACACGCACACGGGTCAAGTTCAATATAACCTCACTGCCACTTAGTGAATACGCAGCCCAGTCAAGTGGGTAACTGTTGGTCTGTCACAGATTTGCTGGGGGCGGGGCAGGCACGGGGCTTCTCGGAACCTCAGCCCCCTCTTCTGACAACTATGATGTCAGGTTAGTTGCTCTCCGAAATTCTCGTGCCCTCTAGAAGACCACGCAGAGACTTCTGGGTGTGACTCGATGGTGGTACCCTTGGAATTGCACTTGGAAGTGCAATTTTTAGGAGGATGAGGAGGGGGAAGGGGAGACAGGATCCGACGACAGGGAACTGAGTTGCTGCACCTGAGCAGTGAAGGCGAGACCTTTAGCTGCCGAGCGTCCCAGAGTTGCCATGACAGGGAAATTTGAAGTATCCGGTCTTCATCTCCCCAGGAGCGAGCACACAGTGAGCAAACGGCGCACTGGTGTGCTGTTTGCGACAGTGGGCTACCGCCACCGAGCACGTGACCTGTGCCTCGCACCGTTCCGGCCCGTGTTGACTCACCCGCCCCTCGCTCCGACCTCGGGAAGGAGGTGCTGTTCTGAGACCCATTTCCGAATGAGAGAACTGCGTTCCGAGGCGGTGAAGTCGCTTTCCCAGGGCCCGGTGCTGTCAGACTGAACCGGAGCCACGTCACTCCCTGTCGCCCGTGACAACACAACCCTGCTTCCGAGGCCCAGCCAGGAAAAGGCCTTGCCCCAGCTTTGCTGAACGCCACTTGGGAGGAGAGAGTGTGGTCGATTGAATCGCGGCGACTGATAACACCTAACCAGCATGAATCCGACCAAGCTTGAGGTACCATCCGGAGGATTTCACAAGCATTACATTTAACTTCCAAAACAACCTCATGAAGTAGGTACTACTCTTTCTTCGTTTGTCAATCACAGTTGACATTCAACATTGTTTGTATTGGTTTCAGGTGTACAGCACAGGGGTTAGGTGGAGTGGTCCCCCGATATTTCAAGTACCCTCCCGCACCACACATAGTTACCACAATATTGTTGGCATTCCCTGTGCTGTGCTTTCCATCCCTGAGACTGCTTTCCAACTACCAGTCTGCGCTTTTCAAAACCTTCATCTTTCTCAGCCGGCCCCCAGCTCCCCTCCCCTCTGGCAGCCATCAGTTTGTTCTCTGTATCTATGAGTCTGTTTCAGTTTTGTTTGTTTGTGTGTTCTGTTCTTTAGATTCCACATGTAAGTAAAATCGTATGGTATTTGCCTTTCTCTAACTGGCTTATTTCACTACCACAATACCCTCTGGGTCCATCCCTGCTGTCGCAAATGGTAAGAACTCCTTCTTTTTATGGCCGCATAGTATTCCGTTGTGTAAATATACCACGGCTCTTTGATCCACTCACCTACCGATGGGCACGTGGGCTGTTTCCAGATCTTGGCGGTGGTAAATAACGCTACTGTGAACACAGGGGTGCATGTATTCTTTCGAATTGGTGTTTCGGGGTTCTTAGGACATAATCCCAGAAGTGGGCTCACTGGGTCAAACAGCGGTTGTAGGTCCTTGCTTTCCATCACTTTAAACATTTCTTGCCAATCCTTTCTGACCTGAAAAGTTTCTGTTGAGAAATCAGCTGACAGTCTCCTGGGAGCTTTCTTACAGGTAACTAACTGTCTTTCTCGTTATGCTTCTTTTGTCTGTAACCTTTGCCAGTTTAATCATGTATTTTGGTGTTGGCCATTTTGGGTTCATCTTGTTTGGGACTCTCTATACTTCCTGGACTTGCATGTCTATTTCTTCACCAGGTTAGAGGAGTTTCTAGTCATTAGTTCTTCAGATCAGCTTTCAGTCCCTTGCTGTCTCTCTTCTCCTTCTGTCACCCCTCTGATGTGGAGGTTGTTATGTTTGATGTTGTCCCTAAGGTCCCTTAAACTATCCTCATTTTCTTTTGTTCTTTTTTGTTGTTGTTTCAGTTAGGTGTTTTCTGCTACCTTGTCTTCCAAACCGCTGATTCGATCCTTTGCTTCATCTAATCTGTTGCTGATTTCTTCTAGTATATTCTTCATTGCAGTTATTGTATTGTTCATTTCTGACTTGCTTTTATCTTATGGTTTCCATGTCCTTTGTTATATTTGCTACCTCTCTGTTGAAGTTCTCAGAACGCTCTTTGGGCGTGCTTAACCAGTGTCGTGAACACTGCCTCCGGTAGATTGCTCACCTCCACTTCACTTAGTTCTTTTTCTGAAGATTTCTCTTCTTTCACTTGGGCCGTGTGCCTTTGTCTCATCATGTTGGCTGCCCCTCTGGGTTCGTTTCTCTATATTTGGTAGATCTTCTGTGTCCCCGTCCTGGCGGGGTTGCCCTATGCACGAGGCGTCCTGTGCGGCCCAGTGGCCACCGGAGCCAGGCACTCCAGGAGTGGCCCTTATGCGGGCGGTGTGTTCCATCCTGTTGTAATTGAACCTTGATTGCCATTGGCACGTCAGTGGGTGGGACTGACCCACAGACTGAGTGGCAGTGAAGACTGGCTAGGACCACAGTCTCTGAGCTGCTCTGCAGGGGCTGACCCCACAGAGCAGGATCCACCCCAGTGGGTGCTGGTGCCTGCCGAGACCCCCCTTTGGGTGTGCTGCTTATGGAGCTAAGTGGACGGTACCCTGTTGTGGTCTGACACCACCCACTGGGTGTGTTGGTTCTGGAGACTCTAGGGAAGGGCTCCAGAGAAGGCCAAGGCCAGGTGCTGCCTGTGGCCAGCCCAGGGCTACCGTTAGGAGCTACGTAGTGACCCATGGTTGTGGCTGCCTGTGCTGGACCTGATGGATGTGGGAGAGGCCACGCTGTGAACCAAGTTCAACTGTCACCAGTACCAGGCCTGGGGCAGGTCGGCAAAAGGCACAGGGCACCCCGAGATCTTCCACAAGCCTCAGCCGCTGAAAGAGCCTCAGATAATACAGGAGCTGGGTGAGGCGGGGCCTCAGGTAGTTACCAGGGTTGGGTGGGGCAAGTGGTGCTCAGCAGGTTGGTAGAGATTCAACCTAAGTGTCGGTGCTGGGTCTGAGGCCACTAAGCCAAAATCCCAGGGTACACCTGGCCAACTACCACCCTCCCAGGGCCCGCAGACCTCTGCGGTGGGGCAGGGTCCCGGGGAGGTGTCGGGTGGGGCCAGTGGAGTACACACAGGTTCAGGTTTGACTGTGTTGGGGAGGGCTCTGCACAGGGACGGTGCCCCCGCCTGCCTGCTGTGTTGGAAGAAGCCTCAAACAGAGGCACTGGCATCTGTCCCTCCAGTCCTCACCCTGAAGCCACGCAACTCAGTCTCTCCCTGTATGTCCCTGCTGCCCCGCAAGCTGCTGTCCCCCTGCCGGAGCCCAAGGGGAGTGCCTGTGAGCGAGTCTGGCCGCAGGCCCTTTAGTGGGACACCTGAGTTCCCACAGCCCTCCACCTCACCCGGACTGACGGAACCCTGCTGACTCTCACGGCCAGAGGGCACACGGGCTCCTCTTCCCTGCTCCAGTGCTCTGGGCTGGGGAGCCCAGCACAGGGTGGGCCCCCTCCTTCCTCGGGAGGCACCCCTGCAGCGGAGATGTCCCTCCCAATCCTCAGCCACCACACGTGGGTGTGGGGCCAGCCCGTTTCGAGTTACTACCCCTCCTGCCAACCTCAGGGGGGGTTCTTCTTTACAACCTCAGTTATAGGACTTCTGCTCAGCTAGTGTTCGGGGGGCTCTCCCGGTTGACTCTCGTTTCGTTGTCACTTCGATGTGGTCCAGGGAGGAGGTAAGCACAGCATCTACCTCCTTTGCCACCTTGTCCGAAATCTCCAGAAACTGACCTTCTGGGAAGAATTCCTCACCAGGTTCCTGGAATATTCTTACGTCATCATAGAGATAAACAAGCCGATGCCGGTGGAAGGTGGGGGGGGGGGGTGGTGAGAGGAAGGTGACTTGGCCACAGTCATGCAGTTAGCAAAGGGGAAGCCAGACTCCCAGTCCCATCTCCAGTGACTGGAACAGGGACTGCAGAGTCTCACACCCAGACACCCAACTGGCGACTCTGGGGGACCAGGCGGCACGCCACTCCAGGCGCAGTGCAGCAGGAAAGAGTGGATTTGCACACCTGGGAGCACACGGCCCCACGAAGGGGAGCAGGGGTCCGTGGGGTCCACAGTTCATGGTCATGCAGGACCCCGGATGAGCCCAGTGGGCCCCACATCCTGGCGTTTTAAAGAAAAGCTGGCATCCAGACTTTTGCAAGCAACACTCTAATGTTCAAGTGTTGGCCGGTGTTTCATTCCAATAAGAAAACACACGTGCCTTCATTTCCTGTGGGTGGATCCAGCCTGCACCTCGGTCTGGTCTTGTCATGAATTTTGGGTTTGGAAGGTGCTAGATCTTTCTCTCTGCTCTGCCACTTGCTACCTACGGAACTTGGGAACTTGGTTTGATGTCGCTGAGCCTCCTCGTGATGTACTACGGAGCCAGGAAGTGGTGCCTCCTTCGGAGGGCTTGGCTAGGGCGGGTAAGGTAAGGGACGGCAAGGGTCGGCCAGGTATCACCCACTCAGTGACTGACGGCGACTCTTCACTTTTCAAACATAATCATCACAGAGTTGGCTGTAAATAAATAAAAGTAATAAAAGGGTAAGAGCCTTCTGATCTTTCCTAGGAACTTAACGAAGAACAATAAAGGCTCTGGATGTCAAAACCACGGTGCTGAGGGGAGGAAGGTGAAGAGGAGCTGGTAAACAACCATCTTCTGCGTTTCTGAACATCGATCACACCTTTAACCAGTGACGGCCAGACAGACGATGCCAGTACACAGCTGTAAACCAAAGCGCAGCACACGGAAAGGGGAAGAAAGCAGGTGCCACGGAGTTCACGACCAACAGCCCACTTTGAGGGGACCTTCAGGTGCCCCTAAGGCCCAGCGTCTCTGTGTGTTCAGATGGGCCCCGGTGTGGTCCCTCTCTCTCCCCCGCCCCCCCCCCCCCACCAGGAGAAGCCCCGTGAGGCCCAGGGCCTCGGGCAGGGCGGGTTGCCGCAGCCCCAGAGGCTTCCCCACGGGAGTGAGGGAGAGGTTCGCACACACGCAGGAGCAGCAGAGGACCGAATGGGGTCTGAGCAGACACCGAGTCCCATCAAGTCAGCCAGGGCACAGCCAACCCCTTCATGCCCTTGACCTTCAGCCATGGACGTGGCAGTGCCCTGCCCACCGGGGAAAGCAGCTGCGTGTGGCTGAGGGGCCCTGATGCAACATACTGCCCAACTGGCTCGGTGGCAGCAGTCACCGGTCAGCTGCCACGGGCCCTGGGGGCGCCCCCGGAGGGAGCCTGCTGCTCTTGGGACAGCACACGGGAGCGGCAGAAACTGTGCTGCTACTAGAGTTTAGACAGTCATGTGACACACAGCCCAGACTGCTGTCTCTCCTCCGCACCGCAGCGAGTTGCGGGGGATCAAAGGAACTCCTGACTGCCATCACTGAGAGTCTAAGTTCCAAGGGTTTGCTTGATTCCTTAGAAATGATCTTATGTCTTGGAGCAAATGTTTTCCCATAAGAAATCTCTCTCCAGTGCTGTACATCTCGATTCTTTTTTTTTTTTTTTTGGTTTTTCAATTGCAGTTTACTTTCAATATTTTATATTGGTTTCAGGAGCACAGCACGTGGTTAGATATCTGTATAACTTACAAAGTGACTCCCCCGATGGGTCAGTGCCCACCGGGCACCACGCATAGTTCTTTCAGTGTATTGACTGTTCCCCACGCTGGTTCGCGTCCCCGTGACTGCTCTGTAATCACCCATCGCAGCCCTCAGTCCTTTACTGTTTTCACTCAGCCCCCCCGCCGCCCTCCCCTCTGGCAGCCATCAGTCTGTCCTCTGTATCCAGGAGTCTGTTTCAACTTTGTTTAACAAACTTTAACAATGAAAAATAAAAAATTTTTAAAAATCATGTAAGGAGTTCTTGGTAAGACCGCTGGAATTTTCATGAGGAAGTTTGGAAAGACTGGGGTTTCTGATCGACGCGTGAATCATGGGAGATGATTCTGCTGCTCCTTGGCATCTGTGGTCGCGGCCGGTCTTCGCCCTGACCTTAAACCGCCCCCGTTTGTCCCATAGCGGAACACGGAGCAGCCCCCCCGCCACTCGCCCGTCCACCCGGTGACAGAGCCTCGGCCGCTCCATGAGACGTGGTTGGACCAACGGCGGCACGGTTTTATTTTTTAAGTTGAAGGTAAGCACTAAAAGAAGAGAAAAAAGCGTAACTTTCAAGCACTTGCTTAGGACTTTTCAAGGAATTGGCAGCTTCAGACTCACTCTCTAATCTGGAGTCCAAATATCTTGGCCCCTTTCTTCCTGGGATGTTCCCAGTGCAGGGTTATATCTAAAAAAATGAAAAACATGCGTCTCACTTTATTTTGTCGGCCGTGCACTCGGCGCCGTCTCCAAGGCTACGACCTGAGAGCTTCATGCGCCCAGGGGGGGGCCTCGGCCAGGGCTCAGACCGACCGCGTGGCCTGGGCGCTTGTCCCTACGCCTGGCCCGCCGTTCCAGTCGGACGGGTCTGCGCTGGGCCCGGGAATCGCCACTGCGTCCCGACAAACTCAAACATTTGAGAAACTGCCAGACCCAGGGCTTTCTCAGTCACATCTCTTCACGTTAGCAGAACGAGGACTTAATCCGTTTTTTAACTGTTTAATATGTTTATTGATTTTAGAAAGAGAGAGAGAGGAAGGGAGAAAGAGGGGGAGAGACACTTCGATTGCTTACCTCCCATACTCGCCCCCACCTAGGTGTGTGCCCTGACCGGGAATCGAACTCCCAACCTGTTTGGTGTATGGGATGACCCTCCAACCCACTGAGCGGCCCGGCCAGGGCAGGACTGAACCTTTACTCTGGAGATTTCAGACAGGACAAGCCTCTCTCTAGGGATCATTAACTGTATTAGACGCTTCCCATTTTTTTAGCCTCTGCCCCTGACTCCAAGGCCCAAGTCTTCACTTGTCCCGGCGCTGACGTCGGGAAGTGACCACGGCAGTGTCACTGTCACTGTCATTGTCTCAGCAACACTTGCAGGGGGACTTCCAGTCACGGGGAGAGAGTCTCAAAGACAATGGTGGAGCGAGCTTTTCAGAAATTTGCGTTGCCCGTAACCTCGATGGCCCGGGGGCCTCTGCTCTGTGAGGAAGATGTGCATGTCCACATGGCGTTTAGATGGGGCAGGTGTGAATGGGAGTCACTCGGGAATATTTTATCCAACCTGTTGCATTTCTGGTCTCCTTCCCGCCAGCGTCGCAAAGTTCTAAATTATAGGAATCTATAGTCTAAAAGAGTGCTTTCAATAAGTAAGCGTTCTAGTGATATAAAAGCACTATGTCAGCGTTTCATTGAAAGAACTCTCTTTCCTCCGCAGTGATACATGAAACGCTGGCACTAACCACACTGACAACGTGGTAGCGTCCAGGAAACACAGGACCCGTCTGAATACATAGACCTGCGTTTGTTTCCGTTGGTCGCCATCCACAGTCTGCGTGGAGGTAGCGCGGATTGTTCTACCAACCCTTAATTTTCTACAGAACGTCACGGGAGGCATTGCTGACTTTACTCTTGACAGCTGCCTGGGGATGTCCTAACCTGACCTGACTGGAGGCGTTTTCAGGCGAGATACATATATGCTGTAGAGCCCGGTTGGACACCCACCGGCAGTTCCCAGACGCACAACCCCCCCCCCCCCACACACACACACATACACAGCTTGCAGCTCTAACACCGGATCCGGAGCTGAGCGCACACCACCGCTTCCGACACCACGCTGCGCCTGTCCCCTCTGTAAATGTATTCAGGAAGTACTCACTGGATAAAACACCAAACAATGGCTCCAGGAACAAAAGCAACCCAGCATACTTCGGCTTCGTGTGTTCAAGGTGTTCTCAGAAGGGCAAATCAAAATTTCAGCCGTCCCGTGGTCCGGTCTACATGAGGGACCAACATCGTCACAAGCGGATCGTCTGGTGAGCAGGGACCCAGGCTGTCCTTTCCGCGTGAATGCCTTTATTTTACTCACTTAAAATAACGGACTCAGACGGCCACGACAGCAGCCCTCCGAGCACCCACATCCAGCAAGAGCCTGCACGGAATGCAAGAAAACAGGGCATCTGGGCCTGCGGGGGGCGCCTGGCAGGCGCTTGTGAAGGGACCGAGAGGAAAGCGCCGGTAAAGCCATTTGGAAACTGGAGAACACGCGTGGCATGTTCGCCATGACAAAACCTCTTCCAAAAGCCGAGAGGGCCTCGCTCAGTGAGACAGTCCCACGCGGTGAGCCTTCCAAACTCTTTGCCTGCCATTGCAAAGCCACACACCTGCTGCCAGAGGACACGCCCCCCTCACAGGTAGGATGTACAGTCGGAGCCCTTCCCATGTAATCAGGAGTCCTGGGCTTCACGGGGCAAAGGGATGCCCTCCTCCACGGGCAGCGCCCCCTGCTGGGGCTGTCGGAAAGGACAGGCCGGCAAAGGCCTGGGTACCTGAGAAAAGGGCACGTGGGGGGAGCAATGTGTGTGGCCCCCACTGCCTCCCAAGCCCGAAGCACGGCAGAGCTCTGAGTTGAGAGGAAAAAATGTCTGATCTAAGGAGCGGGTCAGGGACAGTTGTTTATTCAACGGCCAAAGAAACCAGAGTTGAGAAATGTTCGATAAGCTGGAATTTTATCATTTAATTTTATTTTTTTAAGATCTCTTTTAGAGAGAGGGGAAAGGAGGGAGAGAAATATCAATGTGCAAGCGAAACATCAATTGGTTGCTTCTTGCGCCCCCAACTGGGGACCTGGCCTGCAACCCAGGCACATGCTCTGACTGGGATTCGAACCCGAAACCTTTCCATTGTCAGGCCAGCGCTCAATCCAGTGAGCCACATCAGCCAGGGCGTATAATTTAATTAAGGGGTTTTTTTGTTTGTTTTTTTAAGCTTGTTTTACAGTCCTTATACAACATTAGTACCGACAGTTACTAAGTTACTAAATATGTTTCCTCATAAAAAACAAAAATGGACCAGACTGTAGGCAAGCGTGTCTGTGACGGATGACAACTGTGGGCCAGGCCTGGGTCTGCTCCTGTGCACACCTGCTTAAGCTCCCTTCTCCATCCGCCAAAGCGCTTCACCCCAGACGCTGAAATGCCCGGGGCCGCGTGATGCCCTCGCCTGGGCTCCAGACCTCAGTTAATTGTCCCACCCCATGAGCATCTCTGCACTGGGCTCCCTTCCTCATGTGGGGGTGGGGCCAATGATTCCGGCAGCAGGAGCCAGTTCACGGTCACTGGCATGGTGCTCAGGAACCCCATCTCAGGGGTCCAGAAACAGCCACTTCTCTTAGTCGAAGAAATGCCAACTTCCGAGGCAGCCCCCCAAACCCCAGCACTGCAAGCAGCAAGGAGGGGAAGGCTTGCCCAGCCCCAAGCCCTTCCCACCCTGCCTGTCCCAGGTCTGGGGAGCCCCCTCACCCTCTTCTGAAAGAAGTGCTGGAGGCAGTTCCGCACTAACTGCATCCCATCGTGGGGAAGCCCACCCACAACTCACTCTCCTTCCCACCCTTTGCCCCGTGACCCCTCTGCCAGGCCTGCCAGGCCGGCGGACCCCAACCCCTCGGCCCGGAAGGGAAGGGAGGTGGAGGCCACAGATGGGGTCCACCGTCTAGAGCAGCGGGGGGAACTCCCCCTTCGATGTCAGAGCCCTCGAGTCAGGCGCCCGAGCGTGCAACGTGTTACCAGTGCAAACCGGCACCACGCTGAACGCTGCAGGCGTTGATTCCGCCCTTGGTCAGGTCGAAGCGAGGCGGGAGCCCGGCGCCCCCTCCCGGGGAAGGGAGCTGCGAACAGGCGGGTGAGTCACGGCCTGCTCTGGGCACCCCCAGACTCCTGCCCGCCTGGCTCTCCGAGACCCTGGTCTCCTTGCTGCAAGGAGCTGATGTCTACAACGGAAAAACAAAAAATAAAAAAAGGTTACAGAAGGTCCCCAGGAAGGGACAGAAGCTCAGGCTGTATCTCCACCCACAAGATCCTTTGACTCCGTTTACGAAAGGGAGTTGGGGGGAAAGTGTGGATTGAGCTGAACTCATACATAGAAAGTCCATTGAACCCCAGACTGTGGAAGGGTCCTGGGGGCTCTAGTGGCCGCAGAATCTGACCGTGGGGCTGAAGGTCAAGGTGTCAGGGCGGGCCTCCTTTCCACAGTCCCACAGTTTCCAAGGTCGTGGAACAGCAAGACCTCGGGAGAGTGTCCCGCCCCCCCACCAGGACCTGAAAAGTCTCAGCGGGTCCCAGAGCAGGCGAGCCTTCCACGCCCGGCACAACCGCACCAACGGCGCGTTCGCCCCACGCACTGTGACCCGTGCACCTGGTTTCGCTGGCCCAAGTCTAGAGCAAGAGGCAACCGCAGCTGTAGTCGCTGTGGCCGCCTGGCTCCCTGACCCAGGGGGGCTTCCGTGGGGACATGCTACAGCTGCCCACATTTCCCCGAGGACAGTGCTGTGCATGGGAAGGAACTCCGGGCACAGCCGAGGATCAGGCTGGCCTGGTGGACAGTGGCGGGGTTGTTCCTTGGGTGTTCTGGAGGGGACAGGCTCTGAGGCAGAAGCTTGCCATTCTACCAAAATTCGGTAGCTTTTGTATCTTTAGTTTGTAAACTAACCCTGTAGAAATAAGATAATTAAAAACTAACAAGGGGAATGACAGGGGAACTCAGGAGTTAAAGAGTTTAGCCTTAATTGATAGGCTTAAGTGGTTAAAGCTGCAGCTGAAGAGTTACAGAGTTTAGCTTCGATGGCTGAAGTGACTACGGCAGAAAGAAAGCTGTTATTCCAAAACTGAGCAGCTTTTGAACAAAGACTCCTTTCCTTGACCACCAAACCTTTGCCTCCAGAACTCTGCCTGAGGGCAGCAGAGGGCAGCAGGACCTCCCACTTACTGTTCAGTAAAAGCAGGTGTCTTCGGAAGGTGTCTTTGGAGAGGCCGCCTGTTTTTGGGTGGGGGTCCTGCTCACCTTTGATAAGCAAACTCCTAACTCTACCTAACTCAAGTGTGAGCTGCTTCAGACAGTCACATCCCTGCTCCCCGCCCCGGCCCCCCGGCCCGTCTGTGACTAGACAAAGAATGTGGAGTTTCCCGCCTGAGCACAGGACCCATTTCTAAGGTCCTACGTGTTTTCACCACGTGCCCCACCCACCCCTCATCAGCCCTGGCCTGCCCTGCTCAGAGCCCTCTAGGGACCCCCTCAGCCAGGCTCCCCTGCCTGTGGATTCCGGTCAGGGTGCCCGGGAGGCTCCTACTAGGGTCAGAGAGGGAGCTGGGCCGTGGCGCGTCTTTCCTGCTCTCTGGCCTTGCCTGCGTTGAGGGCAGGGCGTTGATGGCGGGTGGCGTCCCTTTGGGCTGAAGGTCCTCCTGGCACCCTCTTCCACGGCTTGGGTCTTGGTGGCTCTGAGGAGCAGCCACAGCTCCTGCTGTTCCATGTCCCTGGGTCTCCGGTCCCTCCGCCTCGCCCACACCACGGAGTCGTCCCTGCAGCGAGCCCCTTCACGCAGCCACCCGAGTCGCATCCTATCTGCTGACGGGGACTAGTGGAACCAGGCGTCTCTCAGCAGTGACATCCTGTGGTTTAAAACCTGTGGTCCAAGCAGATACACGCTCGCTCTGTCGAAACGACATCCTCAAAGCAGCACATGCGGGCTCCGGAAGGGTCACCACCAATGCAGGAGTCTTCTCTCCTTTCCCGTGGGAGTGACCCCGCGCGGGTCTGTCTCTAAGTCAGGACTCGAGACTCTAAAAGGACCTGCTGTGATGATCGAATCCAATTATATCAAGTTTGCTAAACGGTTACCATGCAAAACACGTGTACGAAAGCACAGACAAATACTGGGAGTGTTCCTGGGGAGGGCTCCCGAACGAGCGGGGAAACAGGGATCCCTGCTGTGGACGTGGCCGCAGAGCCGCTCAGCTGTGCTCGCGCTGCCCGCGTCCCGGCGGTCCTTCTCCGTGGGCTCCGGGTTGGTCTTGCTCCACGTCCAGGCCCGGATTCCCTGTCCGAACGACGGGTTTCGGAGGGGACCCAGCCTTCGTTGCTTCATTGCTGCGGAGTCTTGGCTTCCCTCCGATACGCGCGGCAAAATGCGGTCTGTCTACTTCCTTTGCTCCTTGTTTTCCCATCGGGAGGGCAATCTTTATTTAATAACTCGAAAATACAGTTCGAGGTGCCAGTTGTTGCCAGTGGTTATTATTACTACTTTACAACTTGAGAATGAAGAGATTTGCCCCAGAAAATGATCTTTGGAGTCAAATATAGGTTTCCCCATATGTTGGTTTTGACTTGGAGGTTTTGCACGGATTTTCCTGACCCGGGTCTCCCAGAGGACTGAGCATTTGGATGCACAAACCGTTCTCATCCCAGCTCCGGTCTCTTGGGGTCCCTTCTGACACTCTCACAGAACACTCCGGGCGTCCACACCCAAAGAACACGCGATGAGGCCGAGCCAGGTGTCTGGGAGGGGGCGCACCGGGCTGGGGGTGCCCCCCCATCTCATGCACCACTCCGAACGCTCCGACTTAGCTCCGCAGCAAGTATCCTTGCTCTGGTGTGGGAGGCTCTCTTTGCATTGGGTCACCTGGCGCTGTCACCTGCTGGCTTGGATCCTGTCACAGAACACTTTCCTGAGACTTCGACCACAGAGACTCCATTCCCACAGCAGGTATCTGCGGTTAGTAACACAGGGAGTGTCACCCAGAGAAGAACCTTCTTCCCTAACGTCACGCTACCCACTGCCTGGCCTCCTAGCCTTCCCGCGTGTCACCTGAGTGTGGCTTCTGTGAGCACACTCTGTGACCCGGAAGCACATGCATTCTGGGCCCTCCCTCTGTGGGTTCTTTGTTTCCTTCCAGGAAACATTGAAAACTCATTCTACTGAGAAGAGAACTCTCCGGTTGAAATCCAAACTTTAAAATACTTCTCTGGCCACCTGTACACACACATCAGGTAGAAATACCTGTGCTGCAGCGCTTCCGGTGCAGCTGTTTTAACTCCCCCATCAGCC
>PVJI01012430.1:0-51623 GCA_004026765.1 Micronycteris hirsuta | reverse complement strand
AGAATAATCTATCCAGCAAAACTTTCATTTAGAATGGAAGGGCAGATAAAGTGCTTCTCAGATAAGGTCAAGTTCAAGGAGTACATCATCACGCAGCCTTTACTATATGAAATGTTAAGGGGTTTTATATAAGGACACATGAGAGAAGGCACCGAGGCCAGATCAGCTACCGGGGAACTCAGATCAGCCACAGCCAAGACGATTGTGAGGTAAGCAAGCAAAATACAACCAGAGAAACAAATTATAACCAGAGACATTGAAATTTAGAACAATCTGGCAGTAACCAGAGGGGAGGGGGAAGGGGAGAAGGGGGACAAGGGTATTCAGGAACTGCTATAAAGGACACATGGACAAAACCAAGGGGGAGGGGGGAAGCAAGGGAGGGAGGTGGGTTTGCCTGGGGTGGGGTGGGGGGAGGGTAAATGCAGACAACTGTAACTGAACAACAATAAAGTAATTTAAAAAAAAGTAAATAAATAAAATATTTTAAAAATATATTTTGAAAATAGGAAACATTGTTACATTTTTTGAAAACCGTTTACCTATGAAGATAGGCCGATAGACAGTTTCTCCAATTACGAGAGAGAGAGAGAAAGGCACTGTACGGTGATTTATTTCTTTGAAGGTAAGTCATGAAATACTAAGAAAATTAACACATTATTAATTCTATACTAAATAGCACTCACCTCATGTCTATATAAAAATAGGCCATCCACTTCCACCCAAGTCCTGCACACAATGTTCTACGTGACAAGTCCTTCGGTGACGATGACAACGATGACACAGAAGCACCTCATACAGTTCTTGCTGTGTGGCTATTAGATCTTCATACACAGACACACATACACAATGAACAAGTAACTGACTATAAGGCCTGATGACGGTTTGCTGCTCACGAAGTGGAGGTGGTCTTCATCCTCATCATCTTCACACGGACTAGGCTGAGGAGGAGGAAGGGGAGGCAGGAGAGTCAGGCACACTCAGTGTAACTTTATGGGAATACATCATAATTTCTGTCTGAATTCTTTGCTTTTTCATTTCTTTAAAAATGTTTCCATACAGTGCCGATCCTTCTTCCCCCATTTCCTTAGTTTTAGTGCCCAGATTACAGGAGGGTCCACGTCATAGGAGAAGTCAAAAGCAGTTTTGTATAGTTCTGCCAGGCTGTCTGAGGTCACATGTTTTCTGGTTTCCTCATCTGGCACTGGCTTGGAAGCGGTCATCTTTATCAGGCCGTCTTCTGTTCATTCCTCTGGTGCGGTGCCTACTAGCTCTTGAATTTCTCCTAGACCCATACATCTTGAAGCCCCCGCCCCCACCTTTGGGCCACATCCGCAATCTCTTTCATGATTTCCATAACTGGCTCTGTTGCACGTCCTGGTAAGTCACGCACAGCTTGTGGACACAGGGTTCCCCAGCAGGAGTTCACTGTTTGCAGTGCGGTGGCTTTCAGGGCCTTTTCTAGGACAACGATGGCGTCTTCGATGGTGTGATTCTTCCAGACTGTCACGACGTTCTCTCCAGAGGGGTTCTCTGCCATAGCTTACCAACCCCGCTCCTTCCCACAGAGCACCGTGTGTAACGGGCCTTAGAGTCTGTGTGGCCGGGAGGTTGAGTTACACACGTGTTCAGGGGCAAGGAAGCCGCTTGACGCTCTCAGTGTTGAACTCGTGGGTTTCTGGGTGGCCAGGGGCATGTCCAATGTCAAAATAACTTCAAAGGCAGTCTGTTACTGGCAAGGTATTGTGCTTCCTGGCTTCAGGAACAAAGCCATTAATGTAAACAATCCAGAAAAAGGGTTCTCCTTGTCCAGGCCTTCTTGTTGCACAACCAAAAGCCTGGCAGCTAGTGTTGATCTTTTCCCTCCAGGCTCGGGTGTGAGTAGCACTATAGACAAGGGTGATCTGGATCATGCACAAAACACAGTCAGCCTGTCCCTTCCTGCCTTCAATCAGGGGCTCACTTTTCTGCCTCATAATAAATGTCCAAGGTGCTTTCTTTTTTCACCAGAATAGGGCACTTTTATTAAAAACCTGTTTCTTCTTTAAAAAAAAATTTTATTTATTTATTTATTTTTAGAGAGAGGGGAAGGGAGGGAGAAAGAGAGGGAGAAACATCAGTGTGTGGTTTCCTCTCACACTCCCCCTACTGGGCATCTGGCCGGCAACCCAGGCATGTGCCCTGACTGGGAATTGAACCTGTGACCTTTTGGTTCACAGGCCAGTGCTCAATCCACTGAGCCACACCAGCCAGGGCCAAAACCTGTTTCTTCTTAATGATTTTCTTAATGGCATCTGGGAATTCATCTGCTGCCTCTTGGTCAGCAGAAACGTCTTCTCCCGCTATCTTGACATTTTCGAACCAAACCTCTTTCTGAAATTATCAAACCGCCCGTTGTTGGCATTACCTTCTTCAGCTTCAGATCCTTCCCCTCCTTTTGCTTTAAGTTGTCATATAATTGCTTCACTTTTTCTCAAACCATATTAGTCTATAGGTATGCCTTTTTTATAGCAATCCTGCGCCCACATAAAAGCTACATGTCTAATGCAAGATTACAAGGTACTTTGTAAAAGGCGTAAGGATTTTGTGCCTGCTAATGGAGCTGCTCCAAAGTCTTCATGAATTCCCTTTCTTTTTTCTTTTACAAGGGTCCTTAGGCTCAAGTCATTTATCTTGAAAAGGTGGGCAACCACAGTTGCAGACCTCAATCCGTGGCACATATCAAGCAATTCGACCTTTTCTTGGAATGTAATGACTTTTCTTTGCTTCTCGGGAGCACTCCCACGTCAGTGGTGCCGCCTCGCACGGGCCCCATGGCGCTGTTCAAGGGCCATGGCATTGCACAACGCAATGCAAGACGCACGTTGAGGCAGACCACTTTTTATCGCAACGAACAGTTTACTGGAGCCAGCCGCTCATGTGGAGATGATTAGCATGAGGCAGCGTTTTAGCAGATAGTCTCCACACGGACTCCCAGCAAGAGCACCGGGAGGAGGCTCCGGAACGAGCGATCGCAGGGGCACAGCGTGTGCCTCAGCTGACTTCCTGCAGCTGTGATTTGATGCAGCGTCTTCACCTTTGTTCACACGTCTCTCGACTGGGAGTGGTGCCGGGTGCGGTCTGTGTTTTTGTGTAAATTTTAATTTTTTATAGATTCGTGTATATTTTACGGTAGTAAATAACAAAATAGACTAGTATCTAGATATATTTTATGCTTTCATGACATACCTTTTTCTTATTTTTAAAAAATATTTCTGGGCTACACAGTTCTTCTGGGTGCTTTCAAATTATCATAAATCTCCAAAAAATTTTTCAACATATTTATTGAAAAACTCTGCATGAGGGGACCTGTGCGACTCGACCCTGTGTTGCTCCGTGATCAGCTGTATGTCTCAGTGAAGACGCGCGTCGGTTCGGTAGGGCTGCCGAAACAAAGCACCACAGACAGGAAAACTTGAAAGACAAAAACTGTCTCACCGCTCTGGAGGTTGCAGGTCCAAGTCCAGGTGTCAGCAGGGCTGGTTCCTTCTGAGGGCCGTGCGGGAAGGACCTGCTCCAGCCTCTCTCTCTCTGGGCTCGCAGGGGGCCCTCTTCCCCGTGTCTTCACATCGTCTCCACTCTGTGCGTGTCTGTCTGTGTGTCCAATTCCCCCTCGTATACAACACCAGTCATGTTGGATCAGGCCCACCCTCATAACCTCATTAGGACTTCATCACCTGTGTAAAGACCCATCCCCAAATAAGAAGACATCATTATCTTTCCTGTTGCTGTGTTTATGAATACAGAGCTTGGGAGGGTTCACAGCAGCACGAACGAACTTGAAGCACCCACGGCTTCAAGGAATCCAGGCCTGCAGCACCTCTCTGCCACCTGCACCCCCAGACACTTGACCCGAGACTTCCCTGGGCCTTGTGGTCCCAGCACCAAATTCCAGAGCAGTCTACCCAGCCTTGCAAAGGTCACTAAGCCGCAGAGGCCATAGGAACAGAGGACAGGCAGGCCATGTGGGCCGGGGGGCAGGGCAGGAAGTCAAAGCCCAGCTTCAGAGACCTTCAGGGAAGGCCATTTAGCCTTGGGGCTTGTCGGTTGTCCATTGGCAGGATCTAGTGCCCTGTGGGGCCAGAGTTGGGTGTTTGGGGTGCTCAGGTCAAAGAGAGGCAGCAGGACATCTGAGGGGTGCTCTGGATGAGCTCTGCCCCCTAGGTAGATGGAAATCCTCTCCCTGGGGCCAGGACCAACATGCAGTCCTACTGAAAGCTGGTCTTCCTTCCCTAAGTGACTGTGGCCCCCCGAGGGACTCAGGACTGGGGAGGGCAGCCAGGTCACGGCTGAGGCCACTGCAGGGCCCTCTGCTCTGTGCAGCACCTTCCTGAAAGAGAGCAGGCCCCCTCGCTGGCTGTGCTGGAGCAGCGACTGTCACCCAGAGTCCACAAGCTGCGCACTGATGTCACGCAAACCTTTGTGAAACAAGAAACACCTGACATCTAGTCCAGGGCACGGACCTCTTTCCCTTAGACTGTCAGATTAAAAAGGACGACAGCCACACAAAAAAGTTGTACCTATTTTTTTGTCAGATTGGTGAAAAATGTATTTTTTGGTGTGCCACAGAATTTTAGTAATTAGTTTTGAGCCACGAGATGAACAAGGTCACAAACCACTGTCCTGGAAGGCAGCCAGACACAGACACCCAGTCTTTGCCCCCTGGGTCATCACCACACAGCCGAAGTCCAGCTCTCTCAGGCAGATGTGGGGAGAAGTTGTTTTGGGGGCAGATGGTCCCAAGAAGCCCCAGGAGGAGAGTGATGAAGCAGATCAAAAGAGACGGAGGCCGATACAGTGAGCACTGGCGCACAGGATGGGAGCCAGGGGCCGGCTCCCTCCCTCTGGGGCCTACAGGCATGGCAGGCAGGCCCCTGCTCTGGCTCAGGCCTGCAATGAGGTCTACTCACAGACTCATGTCCCTTGTTGGAATGAACTTGCCACACTTCCATCTGCCCCTCCAGTGGTGACAAGCACAGAGGATCGCTGGCAGGGCAGGGACCTCCCGAATATCCCGAAAAGCCAACGCACTTACCAGCTGTGCAACCTGGGACTGGTCACAGTGCATCTGTGCTGAATAAGCGAAGGAATCAAGTCTCCTCGTGAGAAAGGACCAGGTCTGCACTGCACACTGCTCTGTCCGCTGAGCCCAGTCCAGCCCCAAGTCTGGCACATGGAGAACTCAGTGAATGTTTGTGGAATAAATGTCTCACAGACTCTGGCATACAATTTTCATTCATAATGATGCCTGCCCATTATCGAATACTTCCTCTGGACCAGGCACTGCACTAAGTGCTTCACACGCTCCTTCGCCCCTGGAGAGCCCTGTGGTTGCGGCAGTGGTGGCGTCACCGCCTCACCGAGAGGTGGCAGCCCTGTGAGGCGGGGAAGGTGCCTGACCAAAGTCGCTCAGTATGGAAATAGCAGCCAGACTTAATCCTAGCTCCTGTGTTTCCTTTTCAGATTCTTCATTTTAAAAAAAGAAGCTATGTATAACTTCCGTGCCATGAAGTGCATGAATCTGAAGCACACGGCCTGACGGACACAGGCACATGTGTGTGACCGCCTCTGACATACACCTCTGAGCCCCTCTGACCGCCTCTGAGCCCCGGGTGCGGCGGGGCTCATCCGCAGCCGGCGGGCTGCCCACGCGGCTGTCTCCCCCAGCTGCTCCTCTGACCTTTAGCACCGTAGGTTCGTTCGTCTCTTGAAATTCTTATTAACTGGTTCACATGCATGTGTCTGGCTTTCCTGTCCAGCTTCTTGCACTTGGCCTTGTGTCTCTGAGGTTTGTCCCTGTGGCTGCATTTATTGGCAGTTTATTTCCTAATATTAAGTATGAATGTGGGTAAATATGCTATGGTGTGAATATATCACATTCACCTATTTCCAGTTCTTAGGAATAAATAAAGCCACTACGAACATTTTTGTGTGTCTCCCTTGGTGGACATAAGCATTCATTACTTTTCTTTCTTTCTTTTATTTATTTTTTTTTTTGGAATAAAGACTTGTATTACTTAGTTATTTACTTAAGTACTTTTATTTTTTTTATTGTTGACACTATTACAGGTGCCCCCCACTTCCCTGACTTTGCCCACCTCCACCCCACCCCTGCCCCCTCCCCTGGCAAAATAAGCCAGAGAAAGATAAATATCATATGATCTCTCTTATATGTGGAATCCAATGAACAAAATAGAACCAGAAGTGTGGATACATGGAATCAACTGACAGATCTCAGAGGGGAAGGGCATGGGGAGACTGGATAAAAAACGTGAAGAGATCAGCTAAAGAGCATATATGTACAGCCTGTGGACACAGACAATTCATCCTCACCCAAGGATATGTTATCGGGGAGAGAGAGAGAGAAACATCGATGTGAAAAACATCAGTCGGTTACCACCCACGTGGGCCCTGACTGGGGATCAAACCTGCAACCTAGGTATGTGCCCTGACCGGAGATCGAACCCAGAATCTTTTAATGTGTGACATTCCAGCCAACTGAGCTGCCCTTCCAGGGTGTAAGCACCTATTTCTGTTGGGCTGATGCCCAGGAATGAAATGACTCAGTCGTTGGTGCACATCTGTTTAGTTTTAGTAGGTTCTACCGAACAGTCTTCCAAAGTGCTCGCTCCAGTCAGAGTGTGTGCTTTCAGCCATCATGGCACATGTGTCATGTGGTCCATAAAAGACTTTTTCGAGCAAATTCTGGACCAAGCCCTGTGGCAGGGTAGGTAACTTTGATGTGGCCTCTTGTGTGCAAGGAACGTAATCGAGGTGCGGCTCAGACACTAGTAACCACGGTGTGGACCAGGCCCCAAGAGCCGAAGGCCGCCTTCACCTGCACACGGCGCCTTACGGTTTGCACCCAGGACTTCATGTCACTCTCACAAGAAATGGCCAACGGGGACATTGGGGGCAGGGGTGGTATCACGACCCCATCCCTTTACAGATGAGGAAACTGAGATCTAGGAAGGGAAGGTGATTCACCCAAGGTCATGCACAAGAATGAAACAGAGCTGGGACACACCCCCTGGGCCCTACTGTGTGGCTCCAGAGCGATGTCTGGGGTCCACCGTGGCGCTGAGAGCTGTTTGATGAACTTGTTTAGAGCAGCAAGGATTGGGGCCATGCTGGGTATGAGTCCTGGCTCCCTGCACATGAGCTCTGTGACCTTGGGCAAGTCACCCACACCTCAGTCTTCATCTGCAAAATGGGGGTAATGATCACACTTCCTCTTCAGAGAGTTGTTTTGAGGATTAAACAAGTTAGTGCCTAGAATCCTCATGGCATTGGGTAAATGCTAAAGATGTTATTTTTATAACATATTTTTTTTTCACTCTCTCATTTTAAAAGTCCTATGTCTATGTGTTTGAAAGGTGACAGTGATAGGGACTCTGGTCCTCATTTCTGGAGCTGCTCAGACCATTGCAGGGAGGTGAAGGTCAGCTGTCCTCCAGCCCCGCCCCCAGTCACCCGCTCAGCCTGGACGGGCACTCTCTGGGTGGGGCTGGTCAGGAAAGGATCTTGGCAGACTGCTAACAATGGGCTGCATTCTTCAGAGAGGTGGCCCAGGTCCACTCAGCTGATGTAAGGCCAGGGCATGACAAAGTGCACCCAGGGGACAGGTCTGCCTGTCCCCTGGCCAGTGGAGCCACCAAGTGCCCAGGGCTTGGTCCATTAGCAGACCACAATGGGCATGACTTTCGACGGTGACTCTTCATTTGCTATGTGACACTGGGCTTCAGAACCCACCACTGTGCACCACAGGCCAGTGCTCTCAGGTGGCAGCCATACCTAAGGATGCCAGATGGCTGGGAGTGTCCAGGTGGAGCTTGGCAGGAAGCAGAGGCCCGAGGGTGAATGCAGAGCTGTCATGTGGAAAGTCAGTGTGCTGGCTGCCTCGCCCAACCTCTGCTCCTCCTGCCTCCCCAGCAGGCCTCTCAAGGCCAGGCTTGCCACTCACTGTCCGTGCAACCTTGGGTGAGTGACCTTGCCTCGCCCAGCCTCGCTTTCCAGATCCAATACACAGAGTGTGGGCTCCTTCCTCCAGGGGCTGTTGGGAGGGCACAGTGAGATCACGCAGCAAGGTGTGGGGCTGCCCAACATGCTCACCTGGGCCACACATTCATTCCAGGAGCCTCGTGGAAACTCTCCCATGTGCCCAGCACTATTTCAGGAACGGGCGTGCAGAAGGAAACAAGATAAACGACAGCTCTGTCTTAGGGAGCTGACAGTCTAGCACAGAAGACAGACAAGACTTCAGAGTGAGAAGTGCTGAGCAGGATGGAGGAGGAGCCATCCTCGGCGCCCTGGGAGAAAAACCTCCCAGGTAGAGAAGGACAAGAGTGAAGGTCCTGGGGGGAGAAGAGATTTGGGCATATGAAAAGCAGATAGCAAGTCACTGCAGCCCAACTCCAGGGAGGGGGTCACCTGTCCCGTTGCTAGGGCCTTTAAGGGTCCCCTCCACTGGTAACGCATGGCTATGCATCATCTTTTTTCAGAGAGGAAGTTCCTCTCAAGATCCAACCAAAGTCCCTAAGGTTGTTGCAGCTGAAGCCTGAGCCTTCTCTTCTAGTGCCCCTGGGCCCAATGCAGACCGGTTCTTCCTGTCTCCTCCTCACTAGCTCCAAGATAATCATCATGGTGGGGAAAGTTAATAAAACACCAAATGACTTAAGCATCTTCCCATGAACCCAAGACAACTAGACGGGCCTATCTTCTGAGTCCCAGGGATGCAATGAGAGTGGCAAAGCCCTGGAAAAGAAACTGGACCCAGGGTACCTAGAGAAGTCCGGGGAACGGGTCCGAGTGATCACTCAGGCACCGTGTGGAGGGGGGAACAGATGGGTTGTACTAATGAAGGTGTTCAAGTGCCCAGAAACCAAGAGGAGAGGAAGGGGAAGCTTGGGGATCAAGTGAAACTTAGCTTCAGGTATGGCTTGACCCAGGACCCTAAGGTTTGGACTATACCTGGTGGCTCTCTCCCTTCCCCCTTCATCATCAAGTCATAGTCACCTTCCTCTCTGTGACACAATGGCATTCTCACTAGGTCTCCCTCCTTCTACTCTTGCCTCCCATGAACCATTCTCTATATATTTTAAAAACGTTGTCATCGCCTGCTTAACCCCGCCCCCGCTCCCATGGCTTGCCAATGCCCTTAAAACAAAGCAAAAACTCATATCAAGACCCCAGAGGTCCACGTCTACCTCCCCCATCCCACCTTGCTCTTCTCTCCTCACTCTTTCTCTCTGGGCCTTGAACACACCATGCTCATCCCTACTCCACTGCACCTGCCGGTTGCTTCTTCCTGGCACATCATCATCTAACCGGCTCCCTCACTTTGGGGCAGTACAGATGTCACCAGCCTTGGCCATCCATCAACCCAGCCCTTCTACTCACTCTCCAGACCAGCACTATGCAGTGGCCTTTCTGCGATCATGCAAATATCCTCCCTCTGTGCTGCCCAGCACAGTATCTGCCAGCCCCATGTGAACCTAGTAAGCACCAAAAATATGGCTACTGAGACTGAGGAACTTTTCATTTTACTTAATTGAAACTTAAACTGGCTAGTGGCTACCATTATCAGACAGAGCGAGTCTAACGTATCACAGGGGGTACTTCCCCCCCAAGCCCTTAACATGACTTGACATTTCTTTGTTTATTGTCTGTCTCTCTGAATAGACTGTAAACTCTATGAGGGCAAGGGCTGTGCCTCTCTTGTTGACTGCTGCATCCCTGGGCTTAGAATTGGGCCTGGGGCATAGTAGATACTTAATGTGTATTTGTTGAGTGAATGAGTAACTCCTATGGACCATGAACTCTGGAGCTATCCAGCTCTCTGAAGAGAATGCTAGTTTTTTCTGGGACTTGCTGTGTGACCTCAGGTCAGGATCTTGCTCTCTCTGGGCTCAGTGTCCTCATCTGTAAAACAGGGGACTGGGCCAGCAGTTGTCCAAGGGCCCCTCTGGCCCTAAGTCTCTGAGGCTTCCTGCTTCTTCACTCTGCCCAAGCCACCCCCATTTACTCATCTCCTTGATTCCCCAATCTCCCCAGTGACATCATAGGAATGGTGATGAGACAGACCCCCTGTATCCCAAGCCTGTGTTTGGGGATCGAACAAATCAGGCTGGGCTATGCTCATCTCCTAGGAACAAGTGGGCTCCACGTAGGTTTGTGGGAGTCAGTGAAGTGGTGGCACACTATGGGGGCTGCGTCCTGGGGCAGAGTCTCTCTGGCTGGCCGGGGCGAGGGGCCCCCAGGAGCTAAGCCAGCGCAGGCTGGCATTGCAGTGTGCGTGCGCCAGGAGTGGGGTCTAGGCTCTCTAAGCCCAGACCCTGCAGCCAGTCCACTGCTACCCTGTGGGTAAGGCTCGAAGGCTGGACCACATGAGCTTCTTATGAGAACTTTCAGGAACCAAGCACAAGGAATCAAGAAGCTGGTGCTAATTGTGAGTGACCTGAACCCTGACCCAACACTCACATATGCATTCACATATACATACACTCAGCGAGACACACACAACTACAGACATACACTCACAGAGGTGTGACACAGCTAAAATGCTCATCTGTATGACAGGCATGCCAACAAACACAATACAACAGATACACAGATGGACACGTTTGTACAACTCACACATACATTCATCCTGTCACAGACCTATGGATAAACATGTCAACACACATGTAGACATGTAACATGGTCATGCCTATATATATTCTTGAAGTCAGCCAGACCCCACCTGGACAAGCACAGAGACCCCCAAAGAAATTCTGTATCTGTCTCTCTCTCTCTCTCACACACACACACACACACACACACACAGACGGGCCCGCAGTGATCTGGTGAGTCAGAGGGTCAGAAGCTGGGCGTTCAGGCTCTAAGCAAACCCTGCCTCCCAGCCTGGCAGCATGCAGGGCTGCCCGCCAGAGCAGCCATCTCTCCCTGGCTCCTGCGCTAGCCAGCAGGGCATCCTTCTGGCCCTGATGCCGATGGTGGAACCAAGGTGGGTGAAGTCCAGCTGGTGGTCTGTGCTGCCCGCCTCTCTTAGTCCAAGCCCCCTTCTCCTTGGCCATGTGACCCTGAAGGCCCTCCTCCTCCAGCTGAGGGAGCCCTGGAAATTTGTGTAACCCCAGGATTTTGGGGTTCTTTGGAAAAGAGAGAGCTGTCAGGATTGGTTCCAAGGGCTAAAGGTCAGCAGCAGGCTTAGGCCACAAAAGCTGCTGCCCATTTCAGAAGGATAATGAACACTCCAGCTCAGCAAAGTCACTGCGGTTCTCACCTGCCTGGTCCCTGAAGGCTTCTGAGCCTGAAGCCCCAGAAATATGTGCTCCCAGACTTTCGCTTTCCTGCATGTGTGTGTATTCTCACATCTATCTAGTTGTGTGTACACACACACCTTGTTAGTGATGTTTTACCAAAAACATGGGTTCCTTGAGCAAAAACCATATGAGACCATACATAGGTTTCCCCTTCATATGTCACGAATACATTTTCTTTTTTAAAAGATTGTATTTATTTATTTATTTTTTAGAGACAAACAGAGGGAGTGAAACATCAATACGTGGTTGCGTCTTGCACGCCCCCATCTGGGGACCCGGCATGTGCCCTGACTGGGACTCGAATGGGTGACCTTTAAGTTTGCAGGTCAGCACTCATTCCACTGAGCCACACCAGCCAGGGCACATTTCTAAGTTAATAAATACTGTCAACCAGTGATCATTGGCACCAATTCAACGACAACAGCAATCCCCATTCTGGAGTGCAGTGAAGAAGGGAACTTCATCTAGTGCAAAACAGCTCAGTTGTGATACAGCAGGGCTTTGAGAACAACACAACTGTGAGGCAGCCCTGGGGCCAGGTCCCTCTCTGGCCAGACGACTCAGCCAGACAATTCCGTTCTGCTCCTCGCTGTGTTGGTCTGCTCCGTTCTGAGAGTCTGCCCTGGCCGGTGTGGGTCTGCTTTCCTCCCATGAAACATCTGTGTCTCCACTCCCAGGGAAACAGCCTTCAGTCTTCGGTGGAAGGGGAAAGTGTGCTCTCAGCACCGAAGGGGAGCTGGCTTAGACAGAATTCCCACTCCTGGTTCCTGACTGGTCTGTCCTTATGCAAATAAGGACTCCAAATCCTGGCAGATTGGTTGGTCCAAAAGGCACTTTACTGATTGGTCAGAGTGGAGCTGCCTTGCTTGATCAGGTAAGATGTTGATGGGGATACAGCTGTGCAGCTCCAATTGAATGGGGGAGACCTCAGTCCTATTGGTTGAAATAGGATTCCAGAAACTGCTTCCAGGGCTGGCTCAGATGGCAGGGACACAGTGCAGGCAGGCAGGCAGTGCAGAGGCAGGTAATTTAGTGCGGACTTCTCCATAAAGTGCAATTTGCATGAGAAGCCCCTATGTAGAAATGGCTGCCAGACTGGTTTTTAAAAGATTTGAGCCCAGTTAGGCACCAGGAGCCTTTTTTAGTAGGTATCTTCATTCTTGGGGCCCACATTATCTCTCTCTATATTTTTAAATAATACTAATTTTTTTAGCAACTTTAGATTTATAACAAAGAGAGCACAAAGAGTTCCAGTACACTCTTCGTCCAGCTTCCCCTAATATTAACATCTCACATAACCATGGTACATTTGCCAAAACTAAAAAACTAACATTAATAAAATATTATTAACTAAACTACAGACTGTATTAGGACTTTGCCAGTTCTTCCACAAATTCTGTTCCTCTTCCAGGACTGAATCTGGGATCCACGTGCATTCAGTCTGACTCGTTTCCTTCAGCTCCTCTGGTCTGTGACAGTTTCTGAGTCTTTCCTTGTTGTTCATGACCTTGACGGTTTTGAAGAGCACTGCTCAGGTATTTTGTAGAACGCCTCACAATTTGAGTTTGTCTGATGTTTTTCTCACGATGAGACTAGGGTTACAGTTCAGAGGGAAGACCACATTATATCAAGGGGTGCCTGGTACCCACCTGATTTATCACCGATGAGGTTAAGGTAAGGGGCGTCTGCTGGGCGTCACCCTTGTAGAAGTGCTGTTCTCCTCCTTTTCATGCTGTATTCCTTGGACGCCCGCCATGCAGTCCACACCACACTCAAGGTGGGGGGGGGGGCAGCGGCTGAGCTCCTATTCGTACAGAGAGAGTGTCCACACGTGTTCGTACAACCGGTTTTAAATGACAGAACAAGATTCCATTTTTTGGATCTGCCTTCACTTATGTAGTCAGTATCTTAATGTCATACATTTCTGTTGCTTTGGTTTTTCCCTTTACAAACAAAGCTGCAGAGAATCTCAACTTCAGATTCAACAAGTATTTTTCAAGCAACTTCTCTGAAACAGGCTCTGTTCACTCTGGGAAACAGCACCTGTGTCCCTCTTTCACTTTGTTTTCTTAGAATAAGTTCAGGGGTTGGGATTTCTGGGTCAAAAGGTAAGCACATTTTTAAGGCCTTTGATAAGCATCACTAAACAAATCTCCAGGAAAGTTGTACCAATCTACCCTCTGGAGTAACACTCTTTCAACTATTTTTTCTTATTACAAAAATAATTCATGCTTTTAAAAGATAACTGAAAATTACTTACTGGACATTTGATAATATTAAAGAATTATTGTTGGTTGGTTTTTTTTAGCTGTGATTATGGTATTGTGGCTACTTTTTAAAAAATAGTCTTTATCTTTAAGAGACATGCCCTGAAAAATTTATGAAAGAAATGATACAACTCGGAGATTTGCTTCAATATAGTATAGGAGGGGATGAGTGTGGGGATATGCTTGAAACAAGGCTTGTCGTAAGTTGACTTTATTAAAGCTGGATAATGGGAACACCGACCTTCACCCTACAACTCCATATATTAATAAAAGAACAAGTCTGTTAAAAGGTTTAATACAATATAAATCTATAGCTTAGGTGAGAGTCCCCATTCTTTTACCTCCCAGGGTTAATTGTAATGGTTGCATGTGCCTCTAGTTCTTTTCTATTTAAAAGCTAACTATGGCCCGGCTGGTGTAGCTCAGTGGATTGAGCGCGGGCTGGGAACCAGAGGGTCCTGGTTCGATTCCTAGTCGGGGCACATGCCTGGGTTGCGGGCCAGGTCCCCAGTGAGGGCCATGTGAGAGGCAACCATACATTGCTCTTTCTCCCTCCCTTCTCCTCTCTCTAAAAATAAATAAATAAAATCTTAAAAAAAAAAGCTAACTATGTATACTATAGATACAAAAATACGTACAACAAGAATGAGCTGTACTGTACACACCATTTTCTCACTCACTTTTAAACTTTTTTAGATGGTATTCTGCAGATAGTGGACCACTTCAACACTCTTTCATTCTTTAGTAGCTTTGTGGCACTCCCCTGTATCAAAGAACCGTACTTAATTTATCTGACCCTCCAGCAGTGGACGTCCGGCACATCTCCAGGTTTGGCTGTTAGGAACAGTGATGCAGTGAACATCCTTGTACATGACATACTTTTGTGTACCCACGTGAGCAATTCTACAACCTGTCTTTCTAGAAGTGCAATCACTAGTCTGAAGGTCATGCACATTTAACACTTTCACAGAACGGCTACATTGTCCTTCTGCTGGGCTTTGTATATCCAATGCCTGGCATGCTCTTCTGGTGTAAATCTCAGGACTACTGTCATTTGGTGCCTGAAGTAGAAAAGCATCAAAAAGCATCGGGCAGTCAGAGCTGGAAGGGGCCTCTGAGATTTTCTGATGTTGCTTTCCAGTTCCAGAGCAGCCCCCTTAGTCCTGGGGAAGGGTAGGGCCCAGGCTTCCTGCACTCCCCTCCTGGCAAGCAGCATCCTTGGCTGAAGGCTGCGTAGGGGAATGGTTACGAACATGCTGCCCATGTCTGAACCCAGGCTAATTATTTCCTGGTTGTATAAACTTGAATAAGGTACTTGTCCTCATCTACAAACTGAGAGTAATACTCATCCCAGACAGCACTCTGGGAAGGGGTCAGTATATTAATTAAGCATATATTAGTGAAAATATACTCATTTAACTTAAAGTATATGTTCACTTGGGACTGCTTTGAGGAGACTGACAGAAGATGGGGGGAGGGTCCTGAGAACCTCTGTCAGGTACCACTTGGCACTGACAGAGGTGACTTCAAACAGTGATGGTTGGGTTTCGTGAGATTGCACATGTCGGACACCCAGCACAGAGCCCAGCGCACTGCCAGTGCTCCGGGGCCATGGGGTTCCCCAAGAGCTGACATCGGGCTGACAGGAGCTAGACCATGACCAGGGAGACTGACCTTTCCGAGAGGCTGGCCAGGAAAGGAAGGCCCAAGCAACAGGCAAAGAGGGGACCCAAGAGAAATGGCCAAATCCGGACCACTGCTTGTTATTATAAAAACAGTTTCATCAGCTACGCTCATTCATTCATGTATTGTCTGAATGTTTCCATGTGACAATGGAGAGGAGAGTAGTTGCAACACAGACCATACGGCCTACAAAGCCTGAAATATTTACTCTCTGGCTCTTTACAGAAAAAACTTGCCAACCCCAACATAGGGATTATAGGCATAATAATAAGTAGTTTTGAGTACCTACTATACTTCAGGTACTATTATAATAACTCTATTATTAAGTCGTCATAGTAACTCTATGATATAGACACTATTTGTGATAGCTAGTCTCAAAGACGACCCCAGTGAACCATGTCTCCTTGGATTTGAACCCTGTGTAGTCCCCTCCTACCTGGAGTTGGGGACAGCACTGGTACCAAGCCTAGCCTCTATGACAACTGGTAGCTTCTGCTTCCCTCCTCTTGGAACACTTTGGGGAACCCTGATGTGGGCCTTCAGAGACTTAGGGAGAGCCTCGATGGGGTGGTTGGAGCATCCTCCCATACATCAAAAGGTTGTGGGTTCAATTCTCAGTCAGGGCACATACCTAGGTTGCAGGTTTGAACCCAGACTGGGGTGTGTGCGGGCGGGGGGCGGGTTGGCCAGTTGATGTTTCTTTCTCACATAGACGTGTCACTCCTATCCCTCTCTCTCTCCTCCCACCTCCCCTCCTCTCTCTCCCAAATCAGTGAACGTATCCTTGGGTGAGGGTTAATTAATTAATTAAAGATACTTAAAAGAAAGAGAGAGAGAGACTGACTCAGGGAGAGGCCATGGGGAAAGGAGACGCTTTGAGACTGAGGAGAAGGAGCAGTTCAGCCTGGTCACTATCTGCTTGCCCTCACGTGAAAGAACCCCAAGGAGCAGCAGGACTTTTCAGCTGAGCCCAGTCAGCGCACAGACCCATGAGAGGCAACCAAACTGCGGGTCAGCCACTACTTGCAGTAGGAGTGGGGGGTTTCATGCAGCAACAGCTGCCTGAGACAGGACCTCTGCTGCGATTATCCCAGGTCTGTACGACCTCAAAGCCTCTTCCTCTCCACTTTCCCTTAATTGCTGGATATTAGCATCTGTCTCCCAAGGAGCTTTTCCAGATGTCAATTAAACCACAAGTTCTGGGAATGGGGGCTGGGAGTAGGTATTTTTTAAATCCCCCAGGATCTGAAAACCTTGGCTCCATTCATTGTTTCTAAAACTTACCTAAAGATAAGAAATATTGCCTGGCACGAATTTAAAAAAAGAGATTCCTGAGCTCCAAAAGCTATACTGATTTAGTTTCCATGAGAGGGCGCTGGTAATCTGTAGACTTTACTTGTCCCCCCAGGTGAATTTTATTATCAGTTATTAGAAAATAAAAGGTGAGAGGACAGCCAGCTCTCAGGTTGGGAGGACTGTTTAGCAGTTTCCTATTGAGTTAAACTTTCACTTATGTTGACCCTGAGAATCAGCGTACCGGTTAAGAAGGGCTCCTGGTGGCCGATTGCGTTCAAGTTTTTAAAAAGAGCCTAGCAGCCATTGCTAAACAGGGGCTTCTCTTGCAAAACCACACTTCAGAGAGAAGCCTGCACTGCCTGCTTGCCTGCACTGTGTCCCTGCCATCTGAGTAGCCCTTATAAAGGAGTTCCCGGAATCCCATTTCAACCAATAGGACTGAGACTTTCCCTGTCCAATTGGAGCTGTGCTGCTATAATAGCCTCATTAGCATCTTCACCAACTAATCAGAGTGGCTCCATTTTGACCAGACAGTAGTTTCTGGACCAAACCATGAAGATCTGGAGTCCTCATTTGCATGGGGACAGACCAATCAGGAACCAAAGATGGGGATTTCTCTATAAATAAGCTTGCCTCTGGCTCAGGGAGCAAAATTTCAATTGCTATTGAAGACTGTGTTTTCCTGGCTCTTGCCCTGGCCAGGAAGAGCCCTGCTGTTCCACTATTGGTCTGTATCATAGTTGTGCTATTCTGCAGTCAAGCTATATTACAATTGAGCTGTTTTAACTCAATAAAAGTCTCTCCCCTTCACCAAATCCCAAATTGGAGACTCCTGTTGTCACTGAATTGGTAACTATGATCTTTGGTTGACACCATACAACCCAGCAATCACCCTCTTGGGTTTTCCCAACAGAAATAAATATTTAGGTTCACCAAAAGACATGCACAAGGAAGGATGGCCTAAGACCTTTATTCATAATGGCCCAAACTGGGAACATCCCAAATGGCCAATTGTGGGAGCACGGACAGATGGACTGTGGTACGGCACTTCCACACAACAGACTACCTGGCGGCCTGAAGCATCAACACACAGAACACAGGTGAATCTCACAGATCTACCGCTGAGTGAGAAAAGCCAGATACAGAGAGAGCAGATTCTACTTACATGAAGTTCAAGAACACAACAAACCAATCTGTGGAGATAGAGGTCATAGTGGCTACCTTTGTGGGTGTGTGCCTATGTATGTGTGTAGAGGGTGTTCTATAGCTTTATGCGAGAATGGATACTCATGTGTGTGCGTGTGTGTGTGTGTGTGTGTGTGAGTTCTTCTCCCTCACAGGACGTGGGGACACTTCCCAGTGCAGCGCTCAGATGCACAGAGCAGAATTTAGCTGCATTTGGGGCCCACTTGAGTGGCATTTGCATGTTTGTTTCTTTGCTTATTATTTCTTTCAGATGTATATTATACTGAGCATTGAGATACGTACAATAAAATGAGTACATCTTTTTTTTAAAATGGAAAGTTAATTTTTTTTAAAGTTTTTTTTAAGACAGAGGGGAAGGGAAGGAGAAGAGAAGGAGAAAAACATCAATGTGAGGTTGCCTCTCGTGTGCCCCCCACCAGGGACCTGGCCTGCAACTTGACTGGGAATCAAACCTGCGACCCTTTGGTTCTCAGGCCAGTGTTCAATCCACTGAGCCACACCAGCCAGGACTTAAGTGAGCACATCTTAAGTGTTCAGCCCATGAATGCTTACGCGTTCACACTATTTGCCCTTGTGCATAGGACTGTTCTAGGCCCCTGGAAATGGAACCCGAGACTATGAAACACAGACTCTATCTGCATGGGTTTTGTAATCTGGGATGAGAGATATGACGATAAAAGGCAGAACAGGAAGTTTTCATTCATTAACTTGTTGTGTGCTTTTTGAGAACCCACCTTGTGCCAGGCACTGAGCTGGGCACTAGAACTGTAGCAGGAAACCATATCCAGTCCTGCCCTCATGGTGCTCCAAGTCTAGTTGAGTTTAGGAGAGTAGCACAGTGAAAGGCTAAATGTAGCTATTCCACCTCCTAAATATTTCCCACATTCATTCTCTTTTACTCCCACTGATCCTATACTTAGTTCATGCCCCTACCTTCTTTACTCTCTGGGCTATTGTAGTGTTTCCTGATTGATCGTGTTTCCAGTCTTCTACCACTGATTCATTCTCTAGACCAACAGCCCTTATTTTTATCTTAAAAAATAAAAATGAGCCCTGGCAGGTGTAGCTCTGTGGATTGAGTACGGGCTGCGAACCAAAGGGTCGCCGGTTCGATTTCCAGTTAGAGCACATGCCTGCATTGCAGGCCAGGTCCCCTGTGGGGGCCACATGAGAGACAACCACAGAGTGATGTTTCTCTCCCTCTCTTTCTCCCTCCCTTCCTTTCCATCTAAAAATAAATAAATAACATCTTTAAAAAATTATTTTCAAAAAATGAGTTAATGTTTTCCATTGCTCAGGCAATTCTGGTGTTGACCCTCACTTAAAGGGTCTATATTCTGATCACGGGTAAGTTCTTTAAATACCCTGAGCCTCGTACGTGTTTTCTGTAAAATGGAGATAAAATAATAATTATACAATAATAACACCCACCTCCCTGAAGAGGCTGAGCTCTAATCTGCTATAATAGGTATTCATATGTATATGCTAAACCTCCACATACACCATCTATTTAATCCTCCCAATCATTCCCATTGCTTATTACTCTCATCTCTCTGCACTACCCAGTAGTATCAAGGGCTCTGTGTTCATGGACACACCCATTGCTTTCAAGGCCCTGAGACTCTACCCTGAGCTCCTGTCTCGAGTCTTCCCTCTCCCTCCTCCTGGCTGGGTCTTACTCAGCCCAGGTACCGCCTCCTTCAAGGAGCTGTCCCCAAAGCTGTGTATACAGCTGTGCGCCCTAGTCTGGATCTCCACGACATCCCGGACTGAATTTGTCTGTCTGCCTCCTGTTCCTCCACTTACTCAAGTGTAAGCTCCTTCCAGGCAGGCCTGAATCAAACGCTTCTGTGTACCCCCAGCTGTGGACCTGTCCTATGCGGGGCAGGGGCTGGATGTGTCCACTGACTTGAGCAGAGCATGCCAAAGATTTTCTTGAGGGAAGTGGCCACTGAGTAGGCCTTGAGGCATGGGTAGGACTTTTAAAAGTTGTTCTAAAACAAGTTGTACATTCACAAAGTACCCAATCCAAAGGGAACAAAAGGGTTTACAGTGAGAAGTAAAAGTAGGTCACCTCTCAACAACCCAGCTCCCTCCCTAGAGGCCACCAGGGGTATCAGTTTCTGAGTATTCTATACAAACAAGAATTGTCTGTCTACCCCACTACAGACACAGACACACACACATGGCACAGATTTAAACCAACGGAAATTTGCAGTAATAGTACAACAAATACCCTTTGTTTAGATTCACAAATTTATGAGCATTATATCATGTAATGCTCACAACCACCATAAAATCATGCCAATTGTGTAGATGAGGTAACCGAGGCAGCAGACAGGTGAACGGACTTACCCAAGGTCACAGAGTTAGTGCGGGGTGGAGCTGCTCTTTCTCCCTCAAGCTGCTCAAGACTTTGATCTACCTTCCCTCAGTTCCCTTTGGAGGAAAGCATCTTACTAAATTGTAGTCCACCTCCCTGAGATATTCACCAGATGATCAGTGGAAAAGTACACAGCTCTGGAAGCATTTGCTGCTTCTCCTAGAACCTTCCCATTCCCTAAGCAACAGCTGCTGTCCCTGCCACTTAACACATGCTTCAATGTCACCTCCTTTGTAAGGGCTGTTAGCTCACTCCCCGTTTAAAGACTTCAGTGGTTGACTCCTGGCTGCCAGCAAGATGACATTTACATGCCTGAGGTTGGAATTCAAGGCCCAAAATGCTCTGGCAGTCATGAATCCTTTCAGCCTCATCGGTCCTACTCCTTCCTCCTCAACCTCTCACCATCTACTTAAATTTCCCTATCCCCTTGAAGCGCCCCTATATTCCCAAAGAGCGCATTTCCCCCATCTTCCCCCCTCTTTGGGCTCCTGAATATTCTGCCTGTGCCTCCTTTACATTCTTCTCCAGGTGGTCTTTTGGCCAAGAGACTGCACAAGTTAATTCGGGAGTCTGAGCCTTAATTTCCCCAAGCACATAATAGGGGTGAGAAGTCCTACTTCAGGGTCTGGCGCAGAGTCAGCCCTCACTAATCTCCCATAACAGAACTGACAGGTCTTGGAGGCTGACGTCTTCTTTTAGTCATCCCTTGAAACCCTACCTCCTATTTCTTACCTTTCCTACGCCGCAGTTTCCTCGTGTGTAAAATGGGGATGACCATGAAGAGACTGTGCAACTTTAATGCATATCAAGCACTTGGAATGCTGAGTATGATTTCTACGATGAAGGTGGGGAAGGCTGGCACATAGTAGGTGTTAAAGCAATCCGTTCCAGGCTGGGCTCGGAGGCACCGTAAGGCAATGCTGGAAGTAAGAGGTTTGTAGAAATCTTGCTGGGAGGTCGATGCCACCCCTTCCCTCCCGTAGGCTCCCGCTCCCGCCCCCGCCCCCGCCCCTGGAGCTGTCAGGACGCGGCACCAGTCCACCAAACCTGAACGTCCCAGCCCGGCGCCCCACCTTCCTCGCCTACACATTACCTTACGCCCCGCTGCCCTTTGTCCCCGCCCCTGATTTCCATTGGCCAAGGGGTTTCTTTGTTAGCTGAAGCTCGGCGCTGCCATTGGTCGACAGGGCCGTAGTTCGCGTCCGGGCGCGGCCCCGCCCCGCGCGCTGCCCCCAGGCTTGCTCCTCCCCCGCGCCCTCCCACCCGCCCGCCCGGCCCCGGGAGTGCGCGAGGCTCTGCTACCATTTGCTGCGGCCGCGGGGCGCCGGGGGCACTAGCGGCCGTATAGACCGCAGGGACCCGCAGCGACCCGGTACCTGAGAGGCGGGCCCGAGAGCGGGGAGGCAGTGGGCCCAGAAGGCCGCGTCCATGGGCCCGCGACGTCCGGGCGGTGGCAGTACGGGTGGGCAGCGGGGAACGCGCGCTCTGTGAGGGCCTGGGGCTCAGGCCCCGGCGAGGAGGTGCGCGGGCGCGCCGTGCATCGCAGCGTCGCTGTGAGAGAAAAGGCCCGGCCCGCATCCCGGCGCCCGCGAAGCCACCCTGATCGCCGGGGACGCGCTCCGGCCTGCGTCTGCGGCCCGGCTGTGAGGCGGCGGCCAGCGAGGGCATGCCGCGGCGCCGGCTCTGAGCCCGGCCCCAGCCTCCCAAGCCCGCCGTGCATGGTGCCGCCGCCCCTCCAGCCGCCGTACGCCGCGGAGCGCGCCGGACCGGGCCGTCGGGCCTCGCCGCCGCGCCGACCATGTCGGCGGCCAAGGAGAACCCGTGCAGGAAATTCCAGGCCAACATCTTCAACAAGAGCAAGTGTCAGAACTGCTTCAAGCCCCGCGAGTCGCATCTGCTCAACGACGAGGACTTGACGCAGGTGAGCGGGCGGGGGTCCTAGGGCTGCCGGGAGACGGAGACTCGGGCCCTGCGCAGTGCGGCCGCTGTCCCCGTTGGGCTGGAAGTTACCAGGCTTGCGGACGCCGCTCTGGGTGTTTCAAGGGGTCGGCCGAGGAAGGCGCGAGTGGCACGCCTGGGGCGCCGGCGCCTCCCGCCGCCCCCCCCCCCCCCCCGCACCCTGGTTCTAACGCCCGTGAGACCGCAGCCCTGGTACGGAAAAGAGAGCACACGGTGCCCTGTTCCCGAGGCGGGCGGTGGTGGGGGTGCATCTGAAGGCTCCTGGGGAAAATAAAAAAGGAACAGGAAAAATGTGCGTGAGTTCTTGGGGGAGGTCGAGAAGTGTATTGATAGACTCGGGACAAAGAGAAAATCCTCAGCTATGCCGAAAAATAACATCCTTTCCCGTTCCCATAACCCTGCCGTGTGATTCATGCTTTTTGGGTGACTCAAAAACGCCTGGTTTTTCTTGGTAGGAACAAAGCGCTTTAGGATGTTTTGCTGCTTCACTGGACCCCCGCAGAGGCCGTTTTAGGACCGAACTTAGACTTGTCCGCCCAGAGGGGCCAAGTCGGCCGGGGGACTGTGGCTTCTCCTTATCAGACCCGGGCTGCCCTCTTTCTTTGTCGTTGTCGCTGTCAGTGGTTGAAGAGGTGAGGGGTCCTGACGTCTGCAAAGGAGGGTCTTGCTCTTGAACTTAAACTGGAGGCCGTAGGGCTGGGGCTCCTTCCCCCGACCCACCGGCGCAGCTCTCTGGTCTCTTGGCAAGGAATGAGGAGACTTGTGGGTCCTGCGGAAGGTCGGTTTACTTCTTGCTTTATCTGTCAAAGGAGGTCTTTAGGATAGTTCAGTAGCTCCAGAACCTGCCTCAGAGTCACAGTCTTTAAAAATACAGAGTCCTGCCCTCCCACCCCCCGTCCCTGGAGTGATGTAGGAAGTGAGGGAATTTGTATGTATTAGTTGGGCTGCTGTCCCCACTGGCCTTTGGGAGCCTTACTGCCTGTGTTCCTGGGTTCTCTGGAACTCTGGCGGTCTTTGGGACTTCCGGATTTCTTGGATTTCCTGCGGCAGCCTTGTCTGCATCCCCTTGGGGTAAGTCTGTGCCCCTCCTTACCCTCTCCACCAGTTTCCCTCCTTTTCAGAGCTTCCTGTCATGCTCCTGATTGAGACCAAGGGAGCTCCTTGCCGATTCCTCCTGAGTTGGGGGGCTAGTTTAAGCCCTTACTCTTTCAGAAGAACCCCTAGAAAATCGCTTGAAGTGCAGCCACCTGGCTGTTTTTAATGCTTTTTAAGTGCTCACAAGGTTTGACTTGTTTACATGGCTGAGGAGAGTGGAGAGTTGGGTGGCAGGGCAAGAGTTTTGTCCTGGGACTTAGTGCCTTCCTCTGAGGTCAGGTTCCCTATGGCCAGGAAAAGACTCCTTTCATCTAAAACCGAAAAAAAGAAAGCTTAACCCAATGCCGAAGGCTGCAAAGGCAAAGGATTGTTAGGACAGAAGAGCCAGGGCAGCCTGGGAAGGGTAGAACTGCTTCCTGGTAAGGTGTTCTGGGCTGTGGGTTGGGCTTGGAAGGGAGATTTCCTCTTGACTGGATGCCTTTTTCTGGGAAGCAGTTTATGTGGTGATGAGGGTCCTGGACCAGGAGTCAGGAGACCTTGCTTCTAGTCTTGGCTGTCACTTTCAGCTACGTGACCTTGAACAGTCCTTTTGCCTTTGTATAATTTGTTTATTTTTTGTTTATTTTTCTATAAATTGGGAATAGAGATCTCTGTCTTAACTCACTCATCAGGCTATTATGAAAAGAAAGGACTGGTATCTTATTAGACTTTTTTTTTTTTTTGCAGTTTAAAAAACAAAGAAAAACCACCTACAGAATAGTAAACTTGGATTTAGGAAGTTCCTGACCTTGGCAAGTGTTTTTTTTTTTCTTTTTAGAGAGAGAGAGGATGAGAAGAAAACAATTTGTTGTTCCACTTATTGATGTATTCATTGGTTGATTCTTGTATGTGTCCTGACCAGGGATTGAACTCACAAACTTGGTGTATGGGGACGATGCTCTAACCAACTGAGCTACCCACCAGGGCAGCAAGAGTTATTCTGAGAGTGTTTACTGGTAATTTCAGGCAACTGCCAAAATTGGTAAATTGGTATTTATTTTCTGATTCTTAAGCTTAGATAAACTTGAATGGAATCTTCATATTTGGGTTGAATTTGTTAAGAAGTTTTAAAAAATCTGTTCTTTATTTGATTCAAAGGCGTGGGGTCACGAATTTAAAGTACTTTCCTCTTTCACTGTACTGACAGTTGAATTGTGGGTTTTAAAACAGACCTGAGTTCCAGGGCGTAACTGAAATGGTAGTTTCTGAAATAATGAGTGGCGTTATTTGTGCTGGGTGAGATTAGGTCAGCCTTCTACCTTCTGGGATCTTTCAGGAAGAAACTGCTCTTGAAAAGAGGAGGGAGGTTCGGGGCTGTTGCCAACAGCCTTAGCTGCTTGCTGTTCTCTGCATCCGTCCCCCTGCACCCTTCCCCCCTTGTTACTCTCATCCTCATGGGTCCTTTAGAAAACCTCAGCCAGTTGATTCCCATCAGTCTCCCCCAAGTCCCTGCTTCCTGCTCCCTTCCCCGCCCTGAGTTTATTTTAGACCCTCAAGACTGGAAGATAGATCAGCGATAATTGACCCCCCCACCCCCCAAGAGGTGAGGGCACTGAGATCAGTGAGGCGGTGGGATGGGTTTTTGCCCTGGGATGTCATTGTCCCTGGGGCAGACATTTCTTTGAGCCTTCTGATTTGAGCTTATTTCCACAGCTGTGGATTTTGTTTGTTTCTCCCCAGAGAGGTGCAGAAACCTCTTCCAGGAACTGTATCATAGCACCAGACCTGGACGAGATTTAAGATCAGCTAAACTACTTTTAACCATGAGAACACTGCACCCCAGAGAAGGGAGCAGCTTGCCCAGTGCAGGGACACAGTCAGGATTCTTCATCCGCTGTTCTGTCCCCTACTCATAGTAAGGGTCTACAGTGGCCATCCCATAAACACATGGTGAGGAGACTCATATCAAGATGATTGTACAAAAGATGCCTTGGAGGGCAGGCCTCGGGTATTCCACCAGGGGCCCTGAGATTACTGACTGGGAGCAGAGGAGTTCTTTACTCTTTCCTCCCCACTGGAATTTGGAGTGATCCAGGATGAGTAATGAGCAATAGTCCGTGATTACTGGTCCTGGCACCTTCCAGTCCCAGCCCCGTCCACAGGCCAGCACTCACCCTTCAGCTCCCCTAGGCTCTTCTCTGTATACAGATGGACTCAAATACTTAGTCGAAGCCTTTTTTAACCACCCCTGTATGGACATATTTGCAGCATTATTTTTTTTCTGGTTGGAACATGTCTTAGAACTCTTTTTATGGCACTACATAAAAATACACTAAAATCTTTCTGGGTTTTGCTGTTATAAACAGCGCGTGCTTCAGCGAACAGCTTTCCAAATGCTTTTGGGTGTATGTGCATGAATGCAAGTGTTTCTCTGGGGGAAAATACTTAAAAAAAGAATGACTGGGTTGACAGAAAGTGCATTACACTTTTTTATAGATTTCACCAAACTGCCCTTCTAAAATGTCTGTGTCATACCATTGCCAGGGTTGGATATTGTCAGATGATTTAATTGTTTAGTATTCTCCCTAATTACGAGTGAGGTTAAGCCTCTTTTTATAATATTTCTTGAATGTGTCTTTCTTCTTTTGTGCACTGCCAGTTCCTATTGTTTGCCCATTTTTTAAATTGGGTTAGTTCCTCCCCGACTCCCATGGTGCTCCAGCGACTTATAGGAGCTTTCTGTATGTGTTCTGGGTCAGGGGTCCACAAACTTTTTCTGTATAAGGCCAGAGAGTAAACATTTTAGCCTTTTAGGTTATACAGTCTTTGTGGCAACCATGCAACTTTGCCATTACAGCGCAAAAGCTGCTGTGCAGAGCCGCCGTAGACAACACATAAACAGATGAAAAATGGTTGTTTCCAATAAAACTTTATTTACAAAGCCAGGCAGTTGGCAGGAGTTGGCCTGTGAGCCATAGTTTGCTGACTTCTGCTCTAGATGTTAACCTGACACTTGTCTTTTTTGATTTTTATGTATTGTTATTTTTCTTTATCGTATGGCAGTTTTAAACATGAACACAGTTAAATTTTTGTGTGTCCCTTTGTAGTGTGTAGTTTTAATCTCATGCTGTGAAGTTCCTTCCAAGATTGTAAGACAAGTGCTTTTATGCACATGCTTGTAACAGCACTGTTCGCAGCAGCCGAAACGTAGCAGCGGCCCGGGTGTTCGTTGGTAGGTGAGCGGATGAATGCATGGTGGCCTGTCCGTACGTTGCGGTGTTCTTCAGTGAAGAGGAATGAAGTGCTGAGACATGCTGCAACATGATTGAACCCCAAAAACATGATGTAAAGTGAATTGATTGAATTTATAGGAAACACCCAGAATATGTAAACCCATGGAAACAGAAAGCATATTAGTGGTCATCAAGGTTCTGGGGGAGGGTGGAACGAGGAGTGCCTGCAGACGGGGTCAGGGTTCGATTTCAGTGGTGATGAAATGTTCTAGAACTAGATAGAAATGCTGGCTGCACAACATTGTGAATGTACTAAATGCGGCTGAATTGTTCACTTTAAAATGGTTAATTTTATGTTACGTAAATTTTACCTTCATAAAAAAATGTACAAAAATCACAAGGGCACACGTGTGCCACACACCCAAGTCCCAGATCTCCCCTCTGCTTCTTGTGCCACTTGGAGTGAATATCTGATGGTTGGTTTCTAGAGTCTAGATCAGGGATTGACTATTTTTTTTAGGTGCCAGATAGTAGATACTATTTTAGGCCTGTGGTCCCCAGTCCTTTGGCATGAGGGACCGATTTCATGGAAGACAGTTTTTCCCCTGGGGCGGAGAGGCAGGACTGGGGAGGAGGCAGAGTGGAAACAGGAGGCACTGCTCACTGCCAGCGGCCCCACCCCTCACCTCCCGCTCTGGCAGGTCCTAATATGCCCCTGGCCTGGGAGTCGGGGCCCCTGTTTTCGGCTCTGTAGACTGACAGGCTACATCATAGAGTTGACATAGGTGCTTATATAGTATGATATAACAATTTAGAAATATAACAGCCATTGTTGGTTTGGGGCCTTAAAAAGCCAGTGGGCTAGATTTGGCCTGCCAGGCCTAGCTTGCCAACCTCTGGGTTAGACCAGCCATATAATGTAGTTTAAATTTTTTCAGTTGCCATATTCAAAAAGTAAAAAGAAACAGGTGAAGTTAATTATATTTTACTTGACATATCCAAAATATTACCATTTCAACAGGTTAAGAAGTTACGTGCAATTTTCCCTTTATGGCATCTTTCAGTTCAGACCAGCCACTTTCCAAGGCCCCCAGCCACGAGTGACTGGTGCCTGCAGTGAAAGCCCAGGCGCGGTAGGGCCCCCTGGCCAGGCTCTTTAGACCCCAGGGTGAATGAAGCAGAGAGTAGGCAGGCTGTGCTTGTGGGTTTCTCTGTTCCATGGGGTGTTGTACAGACACTGCTTGTCTTTTTTTTTTTTTTTAAGATTTTATTTTTATTTATTTTTAGAGAGAGGGGAAGTGAGGGAGAAAGAGAGGGAGAGAAACAGCAATGTATGGTTGCCACTCACATGGCCCTCACGGGGACCTGGCCTGCAACCCAGACATGTGCCCTGACTGGGAATCGAACCGGGACTGCTTGGTTCCCAGCCCGCGCTCAATCCACTGAGCTACACCAGCCAGGGCAGACACTGGTTGTCTTGATGCTCCTGTTTTTGTCCCTTCCCTTTTAGTGTCTTTTTGCCAGCTTTTAGGGGTTCTTTCCTTGAACGTTACATCATTTTTGGTGGTTTTTGCTTTTTTTTTTAACTTATTTATTTTTAGACAGAGAGGAAGGGAGAAAAGAGATGGAGAGGTACACCAAATTGTGGTTGCCTTTCACATGCCGCCACTGGGGACCTGGACTGCAACCCAGGCATGTGCCCTGACTGGGAATTGAACCAGTGACCCTTTGGTAGCAGGCTGGCGCTCAATCCCCTAGCCACACCAGCCAGGGCCATTTTTGGTGGTTCTTTTTAATGTGATTGAGCGCTTTGGGCCTCGGATACTTGCTGCCCTCCAGGGATGGAAGAGGAGGGTACTGGCTAGGGCCAAGCTGTCCTGTCCTGTGGGCAGTGAGAACCTGGGGAGCAGGCTGGTGTGCTCCTCTATGCTCATTGCTGGATGTGGTAACTGCATCTGACACAGCCCTTTGTCTTTGCTGAGTGTTTTGCAGCTGTATCCTAGCTGCTTTCCCCTGATGAATTCTAGCCTGCTACTTGACCTTTGTCTCCAGATTCTTTTCCCCTTGCTACACAGAAGGACTACAATGGAAGACCTATGTTCTCTTCTTGGCATAAACCATGCAGAGTAACCCAGGAAGGTCACTTATGTGCTCTGTGCCTCGGTTTCCTGCCCATAAAGCGGGTAACCACACATACTCTGTGTACTAGGAGTGGTGTGCTGTGCTAATGGAATGAAGGGAGGGTGCTGGCCAGGTCGTTGGATGTCGCTGACCCCCTTTGTGGTAATTAATACTCCAGGAAGCATCAAGGACCATTCCTGTCAGGATAGCCTTTCTCTGGGCTGCCTTTTGATTACTAGGATTCTGATGTTGAGTAGTGGAAATAAACAAATTTCACTTGGAATGTTGATCTTTAAATTGTTCCCAAGCTGCCATTCAGCCTTGGAAGGGGGGGCGGGCGGGATTGCAACCAGAGAAAAGAGACACAGGAAAGTAACTTTTAATGTGACCCCATAATGCTGGGGGGGGGAGGGCGTTGGAGAGCACTGGATGCTAATTTGGAAGCATCCAACCTGAGAAAATAGGCTTTTCATTTATCCTTAAAAACTCACGCACTCTCCAAGCCTCACCTTCCCATATGAAATGGCCGAGTTGGACCATGTTAGTGGTTTTCAAACTTTCATTAAGTCTTGGAGTCTTTTACTCAAAGGAATTGCATGTGGAAATGCCATGTATGATACAAAAAAACGGACACAGTTCTGGGCTACATGGGGTAGGAGCCTGGAGCTTGGATTCTTGGCTGGCCACCTCTGCTTCTCATCCCTGCGGCCTCCTGTCACTTCTCTGTGTTTTGCGGTTCTTCCATTTTTAGCCTGTGAGGTTCCTGCGAAGTCCTCCGAGGCAGTTTCACAGCTGCCCTGGGATGGAGCCCCTGAACGCGCAGCCCCACTGCCCCCATCGTATTGTCACTTCCTGTGGGAGCGAGAGAGCCGGTGTGTTGATTCGCTGGCATTTTGTCTCTGTAGACTGGAGCTGGAATCTTCCAGGCTACTCACTGGTTTTTTTTAGGCAGGGTCATTCTAGTTCACATGAAACCACAGCCTGTTTTTTGTCTGGAACTTGTAAGCCTCTGGGTCCTTCCTCTCCTCAAGCTTAGCATATTGCCCTGGCTGGACAATGGTCTGCCCAAGTCATTGGTTCTGCTGGCAGTGAGAGGGAGCACAGGGATCTGTCAAATCCTCCTGAGCCTCCGCTGCACTGAATCACGTGTTATATACCACGATGTCATTCTGCCCTTGACAGCTGGGGAGGAGGTAGGGCTGGTGGCGGGATGGCTACCAGAGAGGTTGGATGGCCTGCTCAAGGTCACCGAGCTGCCTAGCTGTGGGTCTGCAATACAGAACTCGGTCCCATGAGGCTTCAGGCCAGTGCTCCTGTGGCCAGGAGTCCGTCCTCCCTCTCCTTGGGAAGATCACTTTGACTTGTAAATTTGTACTGTTTCTGTAGAAGGCTGGGGTATTGAAAAATAAATCAGAGCTATTTAATGGACTTCCAATTTCTAGCCAAGGGAACAGGGACCTGTAGGGGCTGGGTGGTCTCTCTCCATTAAGCAAGTGAGGACTGCCCCCAGTTAGCAGATGGAGCTGCTGAGGCTCAGAGAGACTCAGTGACCTGCCCAGGCCACAGGAAGGCCAGTGTGGGTTTTTTCCAAAGTCTTGTTTGGCCTCCCTGTCTGATAACCTTTGCTATAAAAAACAGGGCCTTGCTCTGACTCGGTTTTCTTAGTTGCTAGGGTGTGTGGGGCTACCTGTGGGGAGTCTGGTAGTTCAGGACATTTTGCAGGTCCTTGTGTAGGTTCTGAAATCTCTTCGGCCTTGAGGTATCCCATATTCCCCAGATGGGCTGCTCGCCTATGGCAGTGACGACAACTTTGGCATAGTCCTGAGCAGGAAGTACTGTTTTTCCCCTGAAACAGGAATTCACAATCCGGAAATAGTTGTGTCCTTGATCTCTGTAGGTCCTAAAGCACAGGTTTTAACAGGCAGTCCAGCAAGGCTCCTTACGCACCTTCAGACCTGGTCTCTTACCTCCTACTAGTCCTGGCCCATAGCTGAAGGGGCCTGGGCAATGGCTGCTGGCAGTCCCATTCAAACCAGAGAAAGATCCCATGTCTCCCAGGTCTCTGGATGCCACACCCATAGCCTTTCTCCATACCTGGATGCAGGGAGCCTCAGGCTTAGTAAGATTGGGCTGTTTAGTTGTCTCCTGTCTGGGGACCCACTCTGACCTAGAAATGTGACACAGTTCCACTTTTCATTTAAATGTGCTCAAGTAAGGCAATGGAATTGGGGTGGGGGAGACTTTCAGGACAGATTTGGGTTAACATTCTGGCTCCGTTTTAATGCTGATTGAGCAGGTTACTCAGTCTGTCTGTGTTCCTCCTCTGAAAACTGTGTTTTGGGGTACCTATGAGGATGGGGGATGGTTCAAGAAATAGCAAGTGCAGAATTTGTAAATGTTTGGGTATATAGTGGGCACTCAGTGAATGGGGTTAGTTTTGCGAGCACTGCCCCAGAGAGGGGACCTGCCTTTGTGATTTTGTGGGATGGCATTTCTGTCTACCCCCACACCCATGGAACAAAAGTCCAGGCTGCCTCCTCTCCCACTGTGCTGGTTGGCATCACCCTGGCAAGTTCCTTATGTTAGCCCCCAGGGATTGGAAAGGCCATAGTCATTTTGCTTGTTTGGGTTTGAACTTTCAGCCATGTTTAAGTATTGAGCTGGTAAAAAAAATTTTGTTTAGTTTTTTCCATAGATGGCTCTAGTAGTGCTTACTTGTCTCTAACTTCATTCCAAACAGTTTTTTATTTTTATTTTTTTTTAAGATTTTATTTATTTATTTTCAGAGAGAGGAGAAGGGAGGGAGGAAGAACAATGTATGGTTGCCTCTCACATGGCCCTCACTGGGGAACTGGCCCGCAACCCAGGCATGTGCCCGGACTGGGAATCGAACCGGGACCCTCTGGTTCCCAACCCACGCTCAGTCCACTGAGCTACACCAGCCGGGCCCAAACAGTTTTTTTAGACTGTATTGTGACACCTGTCATATCAGCGTGCACTTAAAAAAACTTACTAAAATCGGTGAATTTTTTTGCAGCCATTGTAATACTGAAGATGGAAGAAAATATGGCACACTTTTGGTGTATTATGCTTTATTATTTCAAGAAAGATAAAAATGCAACTGAAACACACACAAAAAAGATTTGTGCAGTGTAGGGAGAAGGTGCTGTGACTGATTTGAATGTATCAAAAGTGGTTTGCGAAGTTTCATGCTGGAGATTTCTCACTGGATGATGCTCCACAGTCAAGTAGACCAGTTGAAGTTGAGAGCAATCAAATTGAGACATTAATTGAGAACAATCAACATTTAACCACGTGGGAGATAGCTAACATACTCAAAATATCCAAATCAAAAAGTTATTGATGAAAATGAAAATGTGTCTTATTTTATGGAAAAACTAAGTGGACTTTTTGGCCAACCCAATGTAAGATTGAATTGGTTTTAAGAATTTTTGGTAAGCAGGAACTAAACAGGACAGGTGCCATCCGCCCAAGTGCCGATATTAGAGGGCGGTGCTGCTTCAGGGTACAGTGGCCAGTGCAGCAGCCGCCCGGTGCCCCTGCCGTGCCCACGGAAGTGCGCAGTGCGGGTCCTCTGGATGGCAGAGGCAGATCCCAATTTCAGACGTCACTTCCATTGGAAGTGTCTGAGTTGCCATCAGCAAGGTAGAGGGATTAAGAGAAGCCACTTATCCCACTGGTGTCCCTGGGAGCGGTTGTCTGGAAATCAAAGTCCTTGTGCCTTGGGGCTTGGGTGAAATGGCCAGATGAGGATAAAGAGTAGCCAGGTCCAGTCCCAAATCACAGGGCAGGTGGGCAGGAGATCTGGCCAAGATATGTCCTGGCCCTTTGGTCCCCAGCATTGATTCTGCCAGCCAGGTTGGTCCTTCCAGCCTCCTCCCCGCTGCCCTTTGGCCTTTGCAAAGGGAGTGCCGCTTTCTGTCAAGGGGACCCTTCTTAGGGTCTTAACAAGTAGAACTGGCTCCTTGCGAAAGCCGGTGAAGAAGCTCTTCTAACAGGGAGATGGCATCTCGGCAAAGAGCCCTGACTCTCAGTCTCTATATCTCCCTTCCTGCCTGGAGACCCTGTGAGCTTAAAAGTCCTCTTTGGGGAGCTGGGCCAGCTAGCATGACCATGCAGCCTTTTATGGTGCAGAGGTTTTCCTGTACTTAAATCAAAGGAGTAGTTGACATGCTCTGGGAATATTTATTGAGATGGTGGTGCCATTCATAGCAAACAGTAATTGCTGAGTACCAGGACACTATTAACTCATATTCACAGCAGCCTTATGAAGTGGAGAAATTAAAAACTGAGATGGAAAGAGGATATTGTAACTTGCCCAAGGGCAGTACAGTTAATTGGTAGCCCTGGGATGCAAACCCAGGCTGTCTGACTGAGGGCCTCCTGCTTCCACTGTTTCCCACGCTAACCCGAGTCAGATGAGGGGGGCCTTCTGGGTTTGCGTGTGTATGGCCCTTGGCCCCTTGTGTCCAGGGGGCAGGGGCTGTCCTGCTGGAAGGGTGTGGTTGGAGGCTGAAGCTCGGCTGAACTTAGATTTCTCGTCTCTTTTTTCCTACCTGTTTTTAGTGGATGCAGTGCTTTTTGAGCGACAGGGTGTGACTCTTTCATGCAAAGCTGTTGCCCCAGATATTTGTCCCCATGTATTCTCCAGCATTCCTCTCTTTGCCACAAATGGCATCATGTCTAAAAATCCCATGGCCATGGGGTCTTTGTCAAGACCAAACAGGGAAGAGGGTTTTTTAAATGTCATTTCCCCCTCTTTCTTTAGCTGCCGCAGTGCAGAGAGGAGGAGTCCTGAGCATGGGTGTGTGGGCAGAGGGGTGAGCGGCAGCTGAGTTGGGCAGTAGGGGAGAACGAAGAGCAGGCCATCAGCTGTGTGTCCGGGATCTGGTGAGTTCTGTGTGTGTATGTGGAGAGAGGGGTTAGGTGGAACGCACATGACAAAATTCACCATTGTAGGGAGTACAATTTAGTTGTATTTAGCACATTCACAGTGTTGTGTAAACACCACCACTGTATAGTTTCATCACCCCAAAAGAATACCAGTAACTATTAAGTGGCTATTCTCTCTGCTCCCCACTCCCAGTTTTCAGCAACTGCAAATCTGCTTACTGTCTCTGGGATTTACTTCTTGTGGAAATTTCATCAAAACGGGATGATGGGATAGGTGACCTTTTGCCCGGCTCCCTGCACAGCGTGTTTTCAGAGTTCATCTATGTGGTAGCGTGAGTCAGTACTCATCGCTTTTTTTATTGTTCAAGCACAGTTGTCTGCATCCCCCCCCACCCCAGCAGCACTCCCCACAGTGCTTTTCATGGCTGACTAATATTTCACTGTAAAGGTGCAGTACATTTTGTTTTTCTGTATATCTGTCAATGGACGTTTGCGTTGTCTCCACCTTTTGGCTGGTGTCAGTAGTGGTGCTATGAACATGTGTTTGTTCGAACACCTCCTGTCAGTTATTCTGGGTAGAGGTATGAGGTACAGTTCCTGGGTCCAGTGGTAATTCTGTTAATTCTGTGTTCTGAGTCAGTGCATCAAGCCAGATATCAGCACTACATCCTGTTGGGTGGGAGGACAGTGGAGAAGGCACAGGAGGGGTGGGGGAACCTGGACGATGCTGCCCAGAACTCAGTGTTCCTCACCTGGAGGCATCCTAGATAGGGACCTAGGGCCCAGGCCACCCTCAGCATCGCAAGCACTGCCCATATGACTTTGAGGTGGTGGTAGCTGTGGCTGTGGCAGGGGTGGCAGAGCCACTTTGAGCTTCATTCACTCCTTCTCTTTTTGTTTAACTTGAAGATCAGCTGAGCTGCCAAGGAGGAGCTATGTTGGGGCTTCAGTATTGTTGGGAAGGGGGCTGAGGAGTAAGGGACTTGAAGGCCAGACAACATGGGGAGACTCCGGAGCACTGCAGAGTGGGGAGGTGCATGGGGAGCTGCTGTTGAGAGGGAAAAGGCCTTATCTGGCCTGTTTGCCATTTTTTTTACCAGTTTTCAAATTTTATTTCTGTAGCTGTAGAACATGGAGCCCCTTGAAACGGAATGTGGCGCTCATGTGTGTGAGAGCTGGGAGGAGAGATGGTGCCCCCATGAGAGTACCTCTCCCCAGCTCTGCAGTGGCCTTTGAAGCGCAGCCTCTGGGAATCGTCACTGTTTGAAAAACAGTGATTTACTCTAACCTCTGCATTAATATTTTTTTATATAATGAAGTATTTGATGTGTACCAAAGAACATTAAGTAGCTTATATGTCCAGTATTCAGAGTGCTTAAGGTATTTGGTGTTTCCCGTGTTTCAGCCTCAGTGGCTGAGATCCAGGGGGGGGACCCACAAGGAGGTGTTCCCAGCATAGAGCTCAGCCCCTGTCTTGCCCTCCTCTCCATGGCAGAGGTCTGCCTTGTTGACTGGAAGGTTTCCCCGCTTGGTTTGCGGAGGAACCTGTTATTTCTGGATGGACGGCGACACTGCCGGGAGCAGGACTGGTGTGAGAGGCAGCCTTTTAAGGTAGTGCTGTTGAAGAGGAAGGACTCTTGAGTAGAGACCTGGAGACACACCTAAAGGATCATTCGTATTTGGTCTGACGGAGCCAGAGAAGGGTAATCAGGTCGGAGCGATGCTGCTGGTAGAACAGCCAGAGAAGCGGGGGTGTTGTGGGGGCAAAGCAGGGCAGGCCTGACCTGCCGGCATGCTGCTGGGGGCGGGGGGCGGGGGGCGGTTGGCTCGGGCACTGGCCCTTAAATATTTTGTTCTCTGGACCCCTTTTTGTTTTTGATTATTGAGGCCCTCAGAAGGCTTTTGTTTATGTAATATGGCATTTACTGCATTGGAAATTAAAACTGAGAAATTAAAAAAATATTTCTTAATTCATTTAAAGATAAACCTGCTACATGTTCACATATATAACAGTTGTATTCAGAAAAGTAGCTTTCCCAAAACAAAACAAAAAAATCTTTGAGAAAAAAAATCTTACTATGTTTTACCTTTCTTGCAAATCTCTGTAACATCTGTCATAATGAAAGACAGCTGGATCCTCATATCATCAGCATTTAATCTGTTGCGTGATCAAGTCCTATAGCCTCTGGAAACCCTGTACTAAATTAGTGAAAGAATGAGAGTGAAAAAAGCAAATGATGACTTAGTACTTTTATAAAAATAGATTTGGCTCACAGACCCCAAAGGGTCTCTGGGTCTTGGGCCATTTTCACGAAGGCCCGAAGGCCTCGATTGGAGCCAAGGTGAGTATGCCGGTTATGATGGAGTTGATGCAAGTGCAGAATCTGGGCTGGCACCCGAGTTGGGGTGTCAGATGGAGAGTGACAGGGGCTGCTGCAGAGAGTGCCTGCTTCCTCTGGCAACCCACCCTTACTTCCTACTGCCTAGGGCTGTTTGAGGCTTAATGAAGTGCTAGTAAGGTACACAGCATGTGGTAGGGACTCCATTGGAAAACAATGGGGTAGCTTTTATTCTTTTGGCTGTAAGAGGAGTCTGAGACTTGGAAAAGAAGTCACTTTGCATAAAAGATGTTTTACCACTGTGCTCTGTAGCTTTCAGAAGGGAGAAGTCAGAGGTGACTGGTATGTTTTAGGTTGGAGGCTGGAGCATCTACAGTGCCTGCCAGGTCGCCCCTGTGGGGCTGGAGAGGCAGCTGAGGATTTACAGCCTGGGTCAGGCCATTCACCTGGCCCTGCCACTGATTTTCTTTGTGGCTAGAAGGCAAGATGACCCCGGCCTTTTCATCTGTTCACTGAATGGTGCTTGATAATTTCCAAACCCCATCCCGATTCCTGACCTGGAGCTTGGTGTTTAGACACATGAGTAAGAGGCATGGAGGTGGCCAGATGGAGAGCCCCTCTCCCTGGAGATAGAGGGTTGGGACTAGGGTGGAAAATCAGGATGCAGAGGGAGATTAGGATTCTGTGGTCTAGGAGTGATGGTTGAGTCCCACTCCCTCTAACCATGTGGACAAGAAGGGGATTCAAGGGAATCTTGGAGAAATCTCAAGTGACACACTGGGACTTTTAATTTTATTTTTTGGGAAGCTTGGATCAACCCTTACAATCTGCCTCGGGAAAATGGCCTCTTCTCTTTGGAATTAAAATGCTCCTCTAGTCCTGACCCTTGGATTTGGTGACTAGACAGGAATTTTGATGTCTTTAGTATTAATGAGAGCTATTCCCATGGACTAGGATCTGTTAGTTACACTGCCATTTGTGTTAAAGAAAACATGTTTCCTACCCCTTCTTCCTTTCCCGCTCCTTGCTCCTGCCTCTCCAGCTCTTCCCTGTCCTTTTTGGTAGGCAGGTCTTTGTGGGAAGGCCTGTGTAGGTTTCCTCTGGCAGGTTTTCAGCTTGAGCCTGGTCTGTGTAGCTGGAGCTGCTGCCCAGCCCCCAGGCTGCTTATAAGGAACCTTTCAGGACCCCCTCCCCACCTCTAAACCCTCTTCAACCCTTCTTCCTTTTTTGGCTTTAAGGAGCTAATTGTCCAAGCTTCAGATTGATAGTGGTCTTCTTTGGTTTCTTAAAGGAGGTTTCAGAACAGTCACCAAATGTACAAGGATGTTAACAGTTACCAAAAGGTGGATATAGCCCAGTGTCCAGCAAGTGGAGAATGGATAAAAAACAGAAAAACAAAACGGTGGCACATCTGTCCAATGGGATATTCTTTGGCCATAAAAATGAAACACTGACAGGTGCTAAACCTGGGCAACCCTTGAAAACATTGCGCTAAGTGACATAAACCAGCTGCAAAAGACCATATCGTTTCTGGTTCATTCAGGAAATGTCCATGAGAGTCAACTCTAGAGACAGAAAGTAGAGTAGTGGTTGCCAGGAGCTGAGGTGGGGGAGGGACGGAGGGTTTGGGAAGCGATAGCTAAAGAATACAGGGTTCCTTTCTGAGGTGATGTAATGTTCTAAAATTGATTGTGGTGATGGATAAACCACAAACTATTGAATTGTACATTTTGAATGGGTGTGTTGTATATGGGTGTGAATTATACCTCAAAAAATTTATGTCCCCAAACAGTTATTACCCTCACCTTGCTTTTGGTTGTGGTCATAATTCACATTATGCCAGACTGGTACAGGCATATCTCATTTTGTCACACTTCACTTTATTGTGCTTCCCAGAGACTGATTGTTTTTACAAATTAAGGTTGTGGCAAGCATGCGGAAAGCAGAAAGCAAGCCTATTCAGTACCATTTTCCTAATAGCATTTGCTAATTTCATGTCTGCCACAATTTGATAATTCTCGCAATATTTCAAACATTATTATTATTATATTTGTTATAGTGATCTGTGATGTTACTATTGTAATTGCTTTCAGGTCCCAGGAACCATGCCCATACAAGACAGGAAATTTAATCAGTGAATACTGTGTGTGTTTGATTGCTCCACTGACCTGCCATTCACTCATCTCTCTCCTCCTTTGTAGGCCTCCCTCAATCTAGTAGTGATGGTTCTCTCCTGCTCCCTCTAAATGTGGATAGGAAGGGGATTCAAGGGAGTATTGGAGAGGTCTAAAGTGACACATTGGGATTCTTAATTTTATTTTTTGGGGAAACATCACACAACAATATTGAAATTAGGTCAAATAATAACCCTACAATTGCCTGTAAGTGTTCAATGAAAGGCAGAGTTGCACAGCTCTCACTTTCAGGGGTGTCCAACCTGTCAGCACCTCTGGGCTACACTGGAAGAAGAAGAGTTGTCTTGGGCCACACATTAAATACACAGACAATAATGAAAACTGATGATTGAAAAAAAGGTTTTAAGTAAATTTAAGATTTTGTGTTGGACCACATTCATAGCCATCCTGGGCCGCATGCGGCCTGTGGGCCATGGGTTGGACACCCTTTAAATCAAAAGCTAGAATTGATTAAGCTCAGTGAGGAAGGCATATCAAAAACCGAGATGGGCCAAAAGCTGGGCCTCTTGTGCCAAACAGTTAGCCAAGTTGTGAATGCAAAGGAAAGTTCTTGAAGGAAATTAAAAATGCTCCTACAGGGAATACATGAATGATAAGAAATTGAAACAGCTTTATTTTAAGCTGATAGGAAGAAATTTTTGGTGGTCTGGATGGAAAAGTAAACCACCCCCACATTCCCTTAAGTCAAAGCCTAATCCAGAGCGAGATTCTAAGTCTTCAGTTCTGTGAAGACTGAGAGAAGTGAGGAAACTGCAGAAGGAAAGTTGAAAGCTAGCAGAGGGTGGTTCATGAGGTTTAAGTAAAGGAGCTATTACAAAACAGACCCGGGGCGGGGGACAAAACACTATTACCTGATGGACCTCCCTTCTTCCTGGTCCTCCCTGTACTAGGTTTGCCTTGCCCACCACCAGGGAATTATGGCTCTCATTGCCAGAGATTGGTGAAAAGGAAAGGAACTAACTATTTATTCAAAAGTTATACAGACTTTAGAGTATTAACATAATGTCTTCATCGAGATCCCAAAGTCCCTTAAAACACCTACAAACACACACAGTCCTTCCTTCCCCCCTTTGCCAAGCCCAGGGTACCATATCTCAGGAAAAGTAATAGAAGTCTGTGGCTCAGGTAGCCCCTGGATCTTCCCAGTAATCCATGCTCAACTGGCAGGCCTCCCTCGGTTCCTAGCACCATCAGCTGTGTTGCTGGGATCTCCAGTTAATCCCAAACCATATGGCATCTTCTCATGGCCCACCAGCAAGAGTTCTTTCACCCCTTTTCTTCCCTGAAAGTTCTCTCCTGTTGCCTAAGCCACATGGCAAAAGGGAGTACCCAAAGCCACGTGGTCCCTTTTTTCCCTCATGGCTGCCATGCCTGGGTTTTATTTTTTATTTTTTTTAAAGATTTTATTTATTTTTAGACAGAGGGGAAGGGAGGGAGAAAGAGAGGGAGAGAAATAGCAGTGTATGGTTGCTTCTCACATGGCCCTCACTGGGGACCTGGCCTGCAACCCAGGCATGTGCCCTGACTGGGAATCGAACCAGGACCCTTTGGTTCCCAGCCTGAGCTCAATCCACTGAACTACACCAGTCGGGACCATGCCTGGGTTTTAAATTCCAGCACCAATCTTCCTCTGCAGCCCCATTTCCAACTCCTCCCACAGTTGGCTACACCTGCTAGCATTCCTGTATTTTTCCAGCTTTTCTGGGCTGCCATAGTAAGTCTGGGCAGGCATGGCCCTGTGGCGTGGAGCCAGTCATCTCTGAGATCTTACACAGGCACTGTAACCAGGAGGAGTTGCCTAGTCATGGGTGGAAGTCACTTCCATCTCCCTGGCTTAAAGCATGGCCGCAGCTATTTAACATATCTATGAAACCAGTTAAAAGTTATAGATATGTTAAATGACCATGCCTGAGGTTAGTTGCAAAATTGTTGCTATGCAAAACAGCTCTCAATGGCTATGCTCCATGTGTCCCATCCCCCAGTTCAGACTTGAGGGCGTGAGGACATCCTATATTTTCAATATTTCCTGGACACCCTGAGTTCTGGACTCCATTACAAATCCCTCTTTGGGGGGGGGCCATGGCTGTGCCCTGTTACAAAGCCATTTCCATAACATAAAAGTGCAAGGTGAAGCAACCAGTACTGATGTAGGAGCTACAGCAAGGTAACCAGAAGATCTAGCTAAGACAGTAAATGAAGATGGCTATACTACCAACATATATTCATTGTAGACAAGCCTTATATTAGAAGAGGACACCATCCAGGACTTTCATAGCCAGAGAGGGGAAGTCAGTGCCTGGCTTCAAAGCTTCAAAGGACAGGCTGACTCTCTTGTTACTGCTAATGCAGCTGGTGACTTTAGATTGAAGTCAGTGCTCACTTTCCATTCTGAACATCCTAGGGCCCTTAACAGTTAATGCTAAATCTACTCTGCCTGTGCCGTATAAATGGAACAACAAAGCCCAGATGACAGCACACGTGTTTACAACATAGTTCACTGAATATTATAAGCCCACTATTGAGATCGACTGCTCAGAAGAAGAGACTCCTTTCAAAGTATTACTGCTCACTGACAATGCACCTAGTCACCCGAGAACTCTGACGGCGGTAGGTGTACAATGAGATTGGTGTCGTTTTCATGCCTGCTAACACAGCATCCACGCTGCAGCCCAGGGATCAAGGAATAATTTTGATTTTCAAGCCTTATTAATATGTTTTGTAAGGCTACAGCTGCCATAGATAGTGATTCCTCAGATGGATCTGAGCAAAGTAATTGAAAACCTCTGGACAGTGTTCACCATTCCAGATGTCATTAAGAACATTTGTGGCCCTGGCTGGTGTGACTCAGTGGATTGAGCGTCAGCCTGTGAACCAAAGGGTTGCCAGTTTGATTCCCAGTCAGGGTACATGCCTGGATTGTGAGCCAGGTCCCCAGTAGAGGCCGCTTGAGAGGCAGCCACACATTGATGTTTCTCGTCCTTTCTTTCTCCCTCCTTTCCCCTCTCTAAAAATAAATATATAAAATCTTTTTTTTTAAAAAGAACATTTGTGATTCATGGGAAGAGGTCAGAATATCAACATTAACAGGAGTTTGGAAGAAGATGATGCCACTCTCATGGATGACTTTGAGAGGTTCAAGACTTTAGTGGAGGAAGTTAACTGCACACATAGTGGAAATAGCAGGAGAACGAGAATTACAGGTGGGGTCTGAAGATGAGACTGAGCTGCTGCAATCTCCCGATGGAACTTTAATGGGTGAACAGTTGCTTCCTATGGATGAGCGAAGAAAATGGTTTCTTGAGATGAAATCTAGTCCTGCTGAAGATTTTGTGAAGATTGTTGAAATGATAACAAAGGATTTGAGAGGACTGATTCCAGTTGTTAAAGAATTTCTGCTGTGGGTAAAATGCCATCAAGATAGTATTTCATGCTATAGAGAACTTGCTCGTGAAAGGGAGTCAATTGATGTAGCAAATTTCATTTTTGTGTTCTTTTAAGAAATTGCCACAGCCACCCCAGCCTTCAGCAGCAGCCATTGACATTGAGGCAACACCTTCTACCAGCAAAAAGATTACAATTCATTGAAGGTTCAGATGACAGTTAGCACTTTTGAGCAATAATTATAAATTAAGGCATGTACATTTTTTTAGACATAATGCCGTTGCACACTTAATAGTCTACAGTATAGTATAAACATAACATATGCTCTGGGAAACCGAAATATTTGCATAACTCAACTTTATTGTGGTGGTCTAGAACCATCTGAGTTATGCTTGTATTTGACATCTTGAGTTATATTTGTATTTCCTATCCTCTTGTCCTTTCCTGTTTGACATTTGGTACACATACAGCTTATGCCACAGATGCTACCCCCATTCTGCTCTCTTTCTTGGGTACTCTAGGTCTCCAGGAGCATGTGCCGCAGCCTGGTGTTGGCATTACTCTCACATACACTTACTTGTGCATGTACGTATACACACACACAGTTTGGGATTCAGGCGTGGTCAGATGTGTGGCAGCATTGGTGGAACACGTTCTGTGCCAAAAGGCCATCAGATAACATTACTTAGCACTATGGTCATTGTTTCACCAAGTATTTATTGAGTGTGTTTGTCTCCACCCTGTGCTACTTTTGCTTTAGCAGAGGGATGGGACTGTCAAAAGATTGTTGTGAGTTTTGGGGCTTCTGTGGTAGCTCTGGAGGAGTGGGCCCTGAAGATACAAGGCCTTGTAGAGTTCTTGGGACTTGTCCTTTCTTCTTGGAATGTCTTTGAACCCCGGACCCTATAGCACACTGCCAGGTGGGGGCAGCACTGTGTGTAAAATCTCTGCCACCGCCTCTGGGGGGCATTCTGAATCTTAGCACGTACCAGCTGACCTTACACTGGCTCGGTTGTGTTGCTTTTTCTCTGGCTTTCACTTCCAAAGTTGGTCCTTTGCTCATTCCTCATGGAAGTCTCTCCCAGACTCCGCCTCTCTGTTCCACTGTGTGGAACTCCTTTCGCTTTGCTCCACTTTTTGTGCCTTTGTTTCACTGTGGGTATTAGCGGCTTTGTCATCTTTGTATTACCAGCCTTTGGCAGCAAAGGTTGGTAAACTGTGCTTCTTCAGGATTCCGGGGCTGTATGTCCTGGTATAATTACTACAGTCCCTGTTCATTCCCCAAAGTATCCCAGTTTGGGTGATAAATTGTAGGATTATCCTACTCTGCCTTTCCCAGGGTAGGGAGGGGGTGTGAGCCTGTGCTCACATTTACATCTTTGCACAGGTAGGAAGCATTCCTTTTGGAAGAGAGCCCCACTATCTCTGTCAGACCCTAATGCCCATGGGGCCTGACCAGTCTGGGTGGGCAGCTCTGTGGAAGGGTGGTTTGTGGTTGATTCATTGTGCAGTGATGAATTCTGAAAAGGGGCCACATGCAGGCCCTAGGTCTCAGCTGCACAGATGTCTGGGGAAGGCTCTGAGGGCTGTGCTAGTCAGGACTAGACTGCCCAGGAGAATACTCCACTTGGGAATGCACTTCCTGCTGGGATGACTCTAGCCTTCACCTTCAGGCAGGGCTCACTGACGTGGAGAAGCTGTGTCGAGTGTTAGGGGCCAGGTGTGTGGCCAGGTGGCCTTGGCTCACACCCCAGCTCTGTGGCCTTAGACAGGTGACTTAATCTTTCTGTATACCTCTGTTTCCTTGTATATACAGTATAATGGATGTAGTAATGGTACACACCTCAAAGGTTTGTTGTGAAGATTGAAGAGTAAGTGATGTGAAGTACTGGGTTGGCCAAAAAATCCATAACATAAAAGACGCATTTTTCATTTTCACCTGTAACTTTATTGATTTGGATATTTTATGTTGGCTATCCCCTGCTGTTGGCCAGGGGTGCTGCTAAAAATCTCCTAATGCATAAGACATCCCACAGCAAAGAATTATTTGGCCAGATGTCAATAGTACAAGAAACTTTGCAAACTGCTTTTTTTTTTAAAGATTTTATTTATTTACTCTTAGAGAGAGGGAAAGGGAAGGAGAAAGAGAGGGAAACAATCAATGTGTGGTTGCCTCTCATGCGACCCCTACTGGGGACCTGGCCCATCATAACCCAGGCATGTGCCCTGACTGGGAATCAAACTGGCAACCCTTTGGTTCACAGGCTGGCGCTGAATCCACTGAACCACACCAGCCAGGGCTCAGACTGCTTTTGACACGTTTGATCAGTCACAGCACCTTCTTCATACACTGCACAGATGTTTTTTTGTTGCAGTTGCATTTTTATTTTTCTTGAAATAATAAAGTATAATACACCAAAAATGTATATTTTTTTCCATCTTCAGTGTTAAAATGGCTATACAAAAATTCACCAATTTTGATGTTTCTTTTAAATACACACTAATATGACAGCTGTCACAACACAGTCTAACTAAATTATTTCGAATGAAGTTAAAAGACAAAAGGCAACTAAGCACTACCATAACCATCGTATAGAAAAAAGGAAATGAACTTTTTGGCCAACCCAATACCTGGAGCCTCATAAGCCATGGGTCAGTTCTGATGACAGTGGGGAGTAGGGCAGATGTGACTAAGAGAGAAAACCAGTGGGCATTTTTAAAGACTTCCCAGCATGCTCACTTAGATCATGTGTGTGTTCTGTGGGCCGCACACCTTATGCTTCCCACCGGCTGACGAACAGCAGCCTTTCTCACTCCAGAGGCTGGACTTTTCGCCCTGGTCACATTGGCCCTGGGTCCTGATCGTATTGAGTCATTTGCAGAGGCTGTGGCACAATTATGAATATCTCTGTATTGGCAAGTTGTTCTCTGCTGACTTTTGGAGGCAGGTGACAGGCCCTGGAAACCTGTGTTAGCAGATGGTGCCCGCATTGAGGAATGTCATTTGGGTACAGAACACAATGGCCAACAGGATGGTGTTGTCCAGGGCTTAGAGCGCCAGGTGAATCTTAGGACTGCTCCAGCATGGTTTGGTTCACATCGCATTGTGGGGACAGGTTTGTGTGTGGCCTCTCGAAGGGTCTGCAGTGATGACCAGTGCTTACTGCTTACTGGCCCGGCAGGTTTGTTCTAAAAGAGAAGTCCCAGTTTTCTGGGGTTCATGACCCTACTGGGCATGGTCAAGGTCTGTGCTGACCCTTGGTGTGGGTCAGGCAGGTAAGCATATGACTCCGCTGAAAAACTCTACTTGTACTTGGGCTTAGAGCTGTCTAGTTCTCTTGCCATCCTTCTGGGTGGCCACAGGACACAGTGAGATCTTGGCAGGGGTGCGACCTGAGACTGGAGTTTGACATGTGCTCACATCTCATTTTACTGACTTAAATCTAAATGGCCCAGAAAAGACAGGTGACCTTGAAATCTCCTATAATTTTTGAGCTGATTTTGCTGGGCTTTCCATTCAGGCGGTGGGCTGGTGACACTTGACGGGTGTTGAGTTAGAGTATAAACAGGTGCACAATGGCGCAGCCAATGCAAAACTTCATTAAAATTACGTTTATTTTTTAACTTTGATACTGCCAGTCCCATGCACCGATGTCACCCAAACGAAAAGTCCACTGTCAGTCCCTGGGGACTGATGCCTTGCCTAACGTGTTAAAGAGAGGGAGAGAAATATTAATGTGTGGTTGCCTCTCACGCACCTCCACTGGGGGCTCGGCCTGCAACCCTGACCAGGAATGTGCCCTGACCAGGAATTGAACCGGCCACCCCTCGGTTTGCAGGCTGACACTCAATCCACAGAGCCACACCAGCCAGGGCAAAAATCTCCCCTGATTTACAAGCTTATAAAGATGGCCAGATGGCAGCTACTCAGGCGTTGTCTCTCTTTTTTGGATCAAAGTGTAGAAAATATTAAATAGCCTGCTTGCTGTGAGTATGAAAGCGTTTCCACAGAAACTCTTTTGGAAAAAAGAAAAGGGCAAGGAACCACCTCAAAACCATAGAAAATATTAGCTGTGATTTACACACATTCTTCCCATAGATCATTCAGTGAACCCTCTACCAAAGAGCCATTTGCCTCCTACTTAATGCTTGAGTGCAGCTACCCAACCCCTTTGGCCTAGAGAAATACATATTTGTCCCAGAAATTTCCCTAGAGTTGGGATACTGGTCCCTACTGCTACGGATTCTTCTTCAGGCCTGTGTGGGACTTTTCCTTTTGAAGAGCTTTAATTAGGACAGTTACTCTGCTTGGAATTCAGGCATTTAGCCTGGTGCAAGGCAGCTTGTGTAGGCTTTTCATGCTCTGCTTTTGCCCTGAGCGGCGGGAGCCCTGGAGTCCTATGCCTCTGGGTTGGCCTTGGCAGTCCTGCCTGTCACACTGTTCTGCGACCGCCACTCACCACCTCTACTGTGAGGCTCACTCCTCTGAACACTGCCAGCCCCTAGTCCCTTCTCTCAGATTGTTTTGAGCACCAGCATGGCCCCATGTAGGCACTAGGATGGATGTTTCTGATTCTGAGGCATTGTTACCCAGTGTGTGTTCATGCCTGGTGTAGTTTAAAAAAGATAACATGGAGACTTCAGACCAAGATGGAGGCGTAGGTAGACACACCGTGCCTCCTCACACAACCAAGAGGAAAAACAACAATTTTAAAAAACATAAATAGCGAACTTCCGGCCAAGATGGAGGCGTAGGTAGACACACCGTGCCTCCTCACACAACCAAAAGAGGAAAAACAACAATTTAAATAAACAAAAGCAGCCAGATCTGACAGAAAATCGAACTGAGTAGAAGTCCGACAACCAAGGAGTTAAAGAAGACACGTTCACCCAGACCGGTAAGTGGGGTGGAGCTGGGCAGAGAGTGCCAGTCGGCAAAACCTGCGGCTGGCTCACCCGGACCCAGCAGGCCAAGATTGGTGGACCGGGTGGCCCCTCATTTGTGGACAGACAAACCAGGAGAAAAAGCTGGGGAGTGGAGCAGACCACACAACCCACCAACGTGGGGAAATAGAGCCCCAAAACACCAATTGACGACACCTGTGGGGGTGGAGGCGGCAGTGGGAGGAACTCCCAGCATCACAGGAGAGTTCACTGGAGAGACCCACAGGGACTTGGAACTGCACAAGCCTGTCCACCCACCCCAGAGCCAGCAAAGAAGGGCCCAACTTGCTTGTGGGTAGCAATGTAAGTGCGGAGAGCGTCACAACACAGCCACGTGGGTTGCCCCGCCCTGGTGAGCACTTAAGGCTCTGCCCCTTAAAGTAACAGTTGCACCGAGAAAAAAAATGGCCCAAATGAAAGAACAGATCAAAGCTCCAGGAAAAAATACAACTAAGTGACCAAGAGATAGCCAACCTATCAGATGCACAGTTCAAAACACTGGTAATTAGGATGCTCACAGAATTGGAAGAAAGATGGTCGCTATTAGTTGAACAAATGAAGGATACAATAAAGGAAATGAGGGGAAATCTACAGGGAACCAATAGGGATGAGAAGGAAACTGGGACTCAAATCAACAGAGTAGACCAGCAGAAAGAAGAAAAACATCCAACCAGAAAAGAATGAAGAAACAAGAATTAAAAAAAAATTAGGAGAGGATCTTTAAACGTTCCAACATCCTAGTCGTAGGGGTGCCAGAAGGAGAAGAGGAAGACCAAGGGATTGCAAATTTACTTGAACAAATAATGAAGGAGAACTTCCCCAAGTTGGTGAAGGAAATAGACTTCCAGGAAGTCCAGGAAGCTCAGAGAGTCCCAAAGAAGTTGGACCCAAAGAGGCACACACCAAGCCACATCGTAATGACATTACCCAAGATTAAAAATAAGGAGAGAATCTTAGAAGCAATGAGAGAAGAGGAGACAGTTACCTACAAAGGAGTTCCCATAAGACTTGTCAGCTGATTTCTCAAAAGAGACCTTTTAGGCAAGAAGGGGCTGAAAAGAAGTATACCAAGCCATGAAAGGCAAGGACCTACATCCAAGATTACTCTATCCAGCTAAACTCGCATTTGGAATGGAAGGGCAGATAAAGTGCTTCTCAGATAAGGTCAAGTTCAAGGAGTTTATCAACACCCAGCCTTTATTATATGAAATGTTAAAGGGATTTATATAAGATATGGAGGGATATCAACAGGGGAGTGGGATGGGGAGAGAGGAGGAAAAAGTACAGAGAATAAGTAGCATAAATGGTAGTTAGAACAGACAGGGGGAGGTTAAGAATAGTACAGGAAATGTAGAAGCCAAAGGACTTATGTGTATGACCCGTGGACAAAAACTAAAGAGCGGGAATGGAGGCGGGGTGTGGGGGCGGAGGGGAAGAAAGGGGAGGAAATGGGACAACTGTAATAGCATAATCAATAAAATATATTTAAAAAAATAAAAGATAATATGGAAAGGATATGTGTATTTTTGTAGGTTGTAGATGATGAACCTTGTACTGGGCCATACAATGACCAAGTCATAGAACCAGGACTTGGACTTGGGCCTCCTGGTTCCCAGGTCAAGTCTTTATACTACTGAGCTGCTAGGTCAGGCTGTTGGTGGAGAGTGGAGTATAGGCTGCCATGTAGCAGCATTACTTTACAAAAATCAGTAAAAATAAGCAAAAAACCCAAGACTTGTTCATGATCCTGACAGTTAACACAATAGCTGTTTTCTTGTTGACTCCCAATCTTTCTCCATTTCTCTGCTTTTTATAAACAGAGACCATGTTTTCACACCCCACCCTCCTGATTGCTTGTTCCCAAGTCAGTCTTTACTAGACCTGGAGCCCCTCGGGGGAGGGGCTGTGCGCACTTCATGTTTTTATCTCAGATACCTTGGGTAAATCCAGCTTCAGAGCAGTTCCTAGGGACGTTCTGCAGAGTACCTCCAGAAGGTACCTGTCACCCAAGAGAATGAAATCACCCAGCTCCGTGCAGGAAGCACTGGCTCGATGGAATCCTGTGGGTCATACCCCCAAGGGTTTCTTGAATTCCTTAGTTGTTAATTATAACAACTAGGAATTAATTATAATTATTTATAATTAATAGCTGTGTAATTTAATGAGTTGATAAATTAGCATTCATTTAGCCATTTTTCTTTGTGGGGCATTGAGTTCCACCTAAATCATGCGTGGAACTTCTTGCCTCTCTCTGTGCTATTTCTTTAGGCTCAGTTTCTGGTCATGGGGTTACTGCGGCAGGAACATGGAGATGTCAGTGTGTTTGCCACACTGCTGCTCTCTAAGAGCTCCAGCTTCCGACAGTGCTTCCGGTTTGGTCTTCACCAGCGTGGCACGTGTGGTGGTGTGACTGGGGATTGAATTTGGAGAAGGGAGAAGTATAGTTGAAGTTCAGCTTGTCTCTTGCTGGTTGTCCCTTGGTGCTGACCCACATCTGCTAGGGACTGGGGAGCGCTACACGTGGCAGTCAGATGTGGTTCGGCTCACCGTCTTGGCTGGGAAGCATTAGCAGCAGCACTTGGGCAACAGTCAGGGGGCAGTTCGGTTCTCAGCTGTGCGGTGGTGACTGGTAAGTGTGTCCACATTCATGTGTTTTCTTGTTCAGTCACCAGAGCCCTGCTTGGTGCTGGGCACTTCACTAAACACACGTGAGAGTCTTGTCCATGGTGAGCTGAGGTGTTGTAAGAGAGAAGGAATATAGATGGCTTGGGATTGGGAGCTGAGACATGGGAGGGTGGGCAGGGGGCTGCCAGCAGGATGGGATGAAGAGCCACACAGAAAGCTCCTTGTTCAAGCTCAGAGGTCTGAAACAGTGTTGTTCCCCTGGGAGGGGTAAGTGAAACAGAGCAGTTCAGAGAAGAGGGAGGCAGGAATGTCCCACATCGATGTCAGCAGCAGCCGAGTAAGCTCTCAGTAAACAACAGTTGGCTTCGGGTCAGTTACTGTATTTGAAGGGGGCGTGGGATTTTGAGGGTCCTTCGTAGGGGACAGTGAATCACCCTTTTTCAAGAAGAAGGCTAGATTTGTCTGTGGAGGTGAGCTTTGGATGATGAGGGACATCAGGATGATGGGATGTTACCAAGGGAATGGGAAGGTGGGACCTGTTTGCGCTGGTAGTTTTGGGTCACTCCCCTTCAGTACCATATTGTGTGACATATCGGACTGCCTGTCTCAGCGCCACATGCTCCCTTGAGGGTGGGTGAGCATCAAGGGGACAGGAAAAAGTGAGGTTGACCGCCTGTTAGAAATCCCTCACTGACTTCCCCCTTCCTGCTCTTTGAGCCACAGACGGGCCACATGGAGCTGAGAGCCAAGTGTGTGATGTCCTAGATGCCTTGGAACTGGTCGTGATTGGGTGGCTGGGTCCAGAGGCCTGTATGTTCCTGGGAAGCATCAGTGTGGCAGCTTGGCAATGCTGTGAGCAGCAGACCAGGACACCTGCTCCTTCCTGCCTGCGGCCTGCCCACTTGGCCTGAGCTGAGACAGTTGGGGCTCTCCTGATGCAACCCAGATCTGCTCGAGGAAAGCAAGAACCTTGTCGTGGTCAGGTAGACAGGCCTGAGAAAGGGCGTGTGCGTGGCCTTGCACGGAGCCTCCAGGAGCTGTTGGAAAGGCTGGAGGAACTCAGGCAGTGCAGCTGAGGGTCATGTCAGGTCGCCCTGCCTGGGGAAGACCCCGGTGGATTACAGTGGATGCTGAGGCCTTTGTGGCTGGAGCCTCTGGCTCTCAGGCTGTGGCGGGTCTCCCAGTATCATCCCTGTGTGTGTGAAAAAGAAGTTTTGGGGAAGTAACAAGTTTGATTTTCTTTTTCTAAATTAAACTTTTTATTTTGAGATAATTGTAGCTTCCCACTGCAGTTGTAAGAGACACTATGTTGAGATCCCCTGTGTCCTTCTCCCAGCCACACCTCCTGCCTCCCGCCACTGCTGCCTCCTCAGCCCCCGGCAGCCATGCCTCTGTGCTCCCTGTGAAGTCCACATTTCAGGAATGCTGTGTTAACGGCACAACATGAAGTCTTGGGGATTCGCTTGTTCACTCGGCGTGGTTTGCTGGTGATTCATTCAGGTTGCATGTATCAACAGTTTGTTTCTTTTATTGCTGACTAGTGTTCCAGGGTGTCGTGTACCAAGGTTTGTTTAACTGTTTAATGTTCACCCATTGAAGGAAATCTGCTTTGCTTCCAGTTTTGGGCTATTACAATAAAGCTATTATAATTATTTGTGTACGGTTTTTGTATGAATGTAAGTTTTCATTTTTCTGGAATACCCAGCAGTGCAGTTACTGGGTTGTATAGTAGATGCATGTTTTTTAAGAAACCAAACTTGTTCAGACTGGCTGTACCATTTCACATTCTTTCCAGCAATGTATGAGTGATGTACAGTTGACCCATGAATAATGTGGGAGTTAGGGGTATTGCGCCCCCGTCCCCCGCAACCTCCCCTCTGCACGTTAAAAAATCCACATATAGCCCTGGTTGGTGTGGCTCAGTGGATTGAGCGTGGGCTGCAAATCAAAGGGTCGCTGGTTCGGTTCCTGGTAAGGGCGCGTGCCTGGGTTGCAGGCCAGGTCCCCAGTGAGGGCCATAAGAGAGGCAGCCACACATTGGTGATTCTCTCCCTCTCTTTCTCCCTCCCTTCCCCTATCTCTAAAAATAAATAATTTTTTTTTAAAAAATCCACATATAACTTTGGTTCTCCCAAAACTTAGTTTTTCTTTAGTATCCTCAGGGTGTCGGTTCTAAGACCCCCCTCCCCAAATACTAAAATCTGAGAATGCTCAAGTCCCCTATATAAAAATGGCATAGGTCAGTGCACACAGTTGGCCCTCCACACCCACAGACTCCGAACCATGGACTGAAAACAGTACAGGTATTTATTGAAAGAAACCTTTGTGTAAGTGGACCTGTGTGGTTCAAACCTATGCTCAAAGGTCAGCTATACTTTCTTCACATCCTTGTCAGTATTTGCTGTTCTCACTATTTTGTTTTGTTTGTTTAAGCTATTTTTATAGGTGTGTAGTAATATCTCATGTGGTTTTAATTTGTATTTTCCTAATGGGTAATGATGTAGAATATCTTTTCATGTCTTCTGCCCAGTTCTAATTGGAATGTTTGGTTTTTTATTATTGAGTTTTGAAAGGTTTTTATGTATTTTTTATTTTTTTTATTTTTTAAGTATATTTTATTGATTATACTATTACAGTTATCCC
>PVJI01012429.1:0-51723 GCA_004026765.1 Micronycteris hirsuta | reverse complement strand
GGAAGTCCAGGAAGCTCAGAGAGTCCCAAAGAAGTTGGACCCAAAGAGGAACACACCAAGACACATCATAATTACATTACCCAAGATCAAAAATAAGGAAAGGATCCTAGAAGCAGCAAGAGAAAAGGAGACAATTACCTACAAAGGAATGCCCATAAGACTGTCAGCTGATTTCTCAAAAGAGACCTTACAGGCAAGAAGGGGCTAGAAAGAAGTATTCCAAGTCATGAAAGGCAAGGACCTACATCCAAGAATACTCTATCCAGCAAAGTTTTCATTTAGAATGGAAGGGCAGATAAAGTGCTACTCAGATAAGGTCAAGTTCAAGAAGTTCATCACCACCCAGCCTTTATTGTATGAAACGTTAAAGGGAGTTATATAAGGTATGGAGGAATACCAACAGGGGACTGGTTGGGGAGAGGGTGGGAATGGGGCACAGAACAGGTAGCATAAATGGGAGGTAGACAACAGACGGGGGGAGGTTAAGAATAGTATAGGAAGTGCAGGAGCAGAAGGACTTACGTGTATGACCTGTGGGCAAAACTAAAGGGTGGGGAAAGGAGGGGTAAGGGGCGAGAAGGGGGGGAAAGTGGGACAACTGTAACAGCATAATCAATAAAATATAGTTTTAAAAAAGAGTGGGAAAGGTTTATAGGAGTGTGGGAAGGGTATATAAAGCCTTAAAATATATATAAATAATAAAATAAATATAATGCCTCTACTTCGTGGATTTTCACCTATTGTGGGGGTCTCTGGAACATAACTCCCACGATAGGTGAGGGATCACTGTATAGCTTTCTGAAACGTTCTTAGCATTTACTAATTTGTATTTACCTATATTCCACTTCTTATCCTCTTGTTCTGCAACTCAAGTTTTTCATTTAGCAATACACTTTGGAGATTGCTTTACATCATTAATATCGAGCTCTGTAATTATTTTATCTTTTTAATTGTGGTAAAATATACATAACATAAATTTTACTGTTTTAACCATTTTAAGTATATGATTTAGTTGTACAATGGTCACCACTATAAAATTTTTTCATCATCCCAAACAGAAATGCTGTGCCCATTAAGCAATAAATTCCCATTTTCCTTCCTCCTAGTCCCCCGTAACCTCCAGTCTACTTTTTATGTCTGAATTTGCCTATTCTGGGTACCTCATTTAAATAGAATCATAATATTTGTCTTGTTTTGGTCTGGCTTATTTCATTTAGCATAATATATGTTCAGGGTTCATCTATATTGAAGTATATATTAGAACTTGATCTCTTTTTGTGGCTGAATAATATTGCATTTTTATGTATCTACCACATTTAGTTTATCCATTCAGTGGACACTGAACTTTTTCCACTTTTTGGCTGTAATGCTTCCAGGAAAATTAGTGTTTAAGTATATCACTGAGTCCCTATTTTCTCTTTTTTTGTGTATGTATGTATGTAGGTAGGTAGGTATTTATTTGAGTGAGAGAGAGAGGGGAAGAGAGGAAGAGAAACTTCGATTTGTTTTTGCACTTATTCATGCATTCATTGGTTGATACTTGCATGTGTCCTGACTGGGAATTGAACCCCCTACCTTTTGGTGTACAGGAGATGCTATAGCCAACTGAACCACACTGGCAAGGACCTCACTGTGGTTTTGATTTGCATTTCCCTAATGATTAATGACAAGCATCTTATGTGTTCATTGGTCATTTGTGTATCTTCTTTGGAAAAACATCTATTCAAGTCCTTTGCTTTTTTTTTTTTTTTTTAAGATTTTATTTATTTATTTTTTTTAGAGAGGAGAAGGAAGGGAGAAAGAGCAATGTATGACTGCCTCTCACATGGCCCCTACCAGGGACCTGGCCCGCAAGCCAGGCATGTGCCCCGACTGGGAATCGAACCGCGACCCTCCGGCCCCCAGCCCGCGCTCAATCCACCGAGCTACACCAGCCGGGCCCTTTGCTTATTTTTAAATAGGTTTTTTATTGTTTTTGATGTGTAGTAATTCTTTATGCATATTAATTCCTTACCAGATATATGATTACAAATATTTTCTCCCATAATATGGATTTTCTTTTCACTATTGATGGTGTCCTTTGATACGGTTTTGATGAAATCCAGTTCATCTGTTTTCGTTGTTGCCTGTGTTTTGGCGTCATAGTTCAGAAAAACCATTGCCAAATCCAGTCATGAAGATTTCCCGTTTTCTTCCAACAGTTTTATATTTTTGGCTCTCAAACTTAGATCACTGATGCACTTTGAGTTAATTTTTGTATGTGGTATAATGTAAGGGTTCAATTTCATTTTTGTTTGTGGGTATCCAATTTTTTCAGCATCTTGAAAAGGCCATCCTTTCCCCATTGAATGGTCTGGGCATCTTTGTGGGAAATCAGCTGACCATCTATGTGATGGTTTATTTCTGGGTCAAACCATTGATCTGTATGTGTGTCCTTATGTTAGGACCATACTGTTTTGATTATTGTAGCTTTGTAGTAATTTTGAAATTGGGAAGTGTGAGCCTTCCCCCCTGCCCCCCCCCCAAATTTGTTCTTTTTCAAGATCTTTTTGGCTATTTGGGTTCCTTGAAATCCCATATGAATTTTAGTATGGGTTTTTCTATTTCTGAAAAATACTATTGAGATTTTAATGAGGATTAGTCTGAATGCTCATATCACTTTGAGTGTTATCATTATCTTAACAATATTGTCTTCTAGTCCATGAACTTGGGATATCTTTTCATTTATTCAGTAGTTCTTTAATTTCTTTCAGCACTATTTTGTAGTTTTTAAAATACAAGTCTTTGCCTCCATGGTTAAATGTATTCTTAACTATTTTTTTTCTATTTCATTATTTTAGCTCACCAGTAAACAACATTATGATAATTCACATATGTTTATCAAGCAACTATCCCATAGTAACAGTAATAACTGTTATTACTGAATGTCTGCCATGTACTAGCCAGTGTTCTAGGAATTTTCATAATTTATCTAACCCTTTCAAAACCTTTCTTATTTTAGAGATGAAAAAGTTGAGAATCAGATGAAATGACTTGCCAAATGCCACAGTTAGTCAATGATAGAACCATTACTGTTCTGGGTTCTTTAGCTCTGATATCTGTAGGCTCTTTTGCTGTACAATTCCAGCATCTTCTTTCCTGTATCATTGTCTCCTTGCAGGATGACATGCACCTCGTGGTACGGAAACAGCTGTCTAGCACCATATTCAAGTACAAAGTCATTGGTATTATTGGTGCTGTCACCATGGCTGGCATTATGGCATTGGACAGGTATGCATGGAAATTCTGACTTGTGTGGCTCAAGGTCAATTAATCAAGTTGCTGCCTTACAAAATAAAGTATTACATTGTGTAGACATCATTATAATAGTAGACAGTAAAACCATAATCAGAAATGAGCAAATGTTAGTTGCTACTTTTCCATGTTCCTTTCCAATCTTGATTGTATATACCACATGTAATTTTTATAGAACTGTGATCACAGTCATTGCAATTTGATGGTTAAAAACTAGGGATTGCCAAGGTATAAAGTTCTAGAAGTGTTCCTGCAGAAGAGGAACCCTGATTCTCCTGAGATGAATTTTTCTGTATCTGCTGTGTCTAGAGACTAGACAGTGTAGGTTTCTTCATTGCTATGTTACTCCCGTGAGGGACATCATATTTGATGTAGATAAAGTCTTCCTCTGGATTTTCCCCCTTGCGCTTTGATGCCACAATTTTATTATCTAAAGAAACATTCCATTTGTGTCTTGACAAGACATTGCCACTGCTAAATGACATTGGAGTTCAATTCATGCTCCTCGGAAGTGGTTTGTAAGGAATTCCCAAGACCTCAGGAGACATCCTTAGAGTCAGCAGTAGTAATCTGTAGAGGCTGAGAGTGAACTGGTTAAGAGTTCATTTTCCAGAGTCATACTGTTTGTCTAGTGTCAAATACTAGCTCTGTTATTTATTAGCTGAGTGGTTTTAGGCAAGTTACTTTACCTCTGTGCTTTTGTATTCTCACATCTGTGAAATAAAGATAAAAATAGTATTTACGTTATGGAATTGTTAGGAGTGTTAAATGGTTAGAACAATTCTTAGTACTTGCTTTTTCCATTATTAACAGTTTTAGTGTGTCCTTAAAATATCTGATACTTGTTGTTTCCTCTGATTCACATTTTGTATGACCTTAATAAATGCTCCTCTGTGCCTTTATGCACTTTTATCTCTACTCCCAACCCAGAGAAGGCAAGATTCTTAAACTTAATTGCCAGTTGTTACAAAATAGTACAAAAGTGAAGCTAAAATTTTTTATTTTTAGAAGGAGACCTTCAGGTTTGACCCAAGGGAAAGCAGACCTAAGCAATGAACAGTACACACAGGTGAGTGCCTGTAATGTAGTTGGTTATGTTTGTACGTAATTGAGGAGTTGATTCTGGTCACTGTTAGTTTACCAGAAAGAGCGCTTTTTTTCCAAATTGTTTTCCAGAACTCATAGCTTTTGTAATTTATACCACTCTTGTGGCACTTAAAATCTGCTGGCTTGTATTGCATTTATTTCTGTACCTGTCTAATCTTTCTAATTAAATCATAAATTTCTAGAGAGCAAAAAAGATGGGCCATGTTTGAAGAATAGCAGATTGACTAGAGCATTGTCAATATGTAATTGGTGAGCTGGAGAGAAAGCTATTTCGGAGATAGAAAACAGGACCTTAAATGTGAATTAAGACATTTTGATTTAGTTTTTATGCACAAGTAGTCCTTAAAAGTTTCTTAGCTTAGAAATGAGATAATTCAAGCTTTGCATTAGAGAAATTAACCTGGCTGCATGTGTCTGTTGGATTGAAAAAGAGATACAATTGGAAAGAGACAGACTGGTCTGGAGGCTCAGGAAAACCTTAGATAAGAGGTAATGAGAGCTTTGCCAGTGAAATTGGAAAGGGAAAACCCTATACTAAGTGGGGTGAATGGTGTTAGGGACGTATTGGCAGCCCAAGGGCTGAACCATTCCTTCTTTGTCGGCTCCAGGTGACCTCCTTGTTGCAGTTGGTTCATTCCTGCAGTAAGCAGTCTCCTCAGGCCTCTGTACTTTATTATGATGAATTTGCCAACATGATTCAAGGAGCAAAGCTGGCTCCAAGAGTCCTGGTAAGGCCAACTATCTTTTCTTAAAGCAATGGAGTATGAAGGGTGCTATACTACACATTATTCAATTCCGCTTTCTATTGTGCTACAAAAATAGATTGTTCTGTGAGCTTTCCCATGCTCTAAGTGGGAAGGCAGTCCTGACTCACCCTGCCCCAGGCCTCTCCTCTGAGCTTCCTTCACGTGGTAGGGATGAGGTATTGATAACATTGATAGCCTCCATCTATTCAATGCCAGGCACTGTGTTAAGCACTTTTCACACATTTTGCCTTTTCTACTTTATAATAATGTGGTATGATTGTTATTTCCTTTATAAAAGTGAAGAAACTTAGAAAGATTAATAGTTTGTTTAGGGCTCCACAGCAAGTACACCCTGGTCTACACAGCCTTTTTTGTTTGTTTCCTGAAGGAATGGGTTGGGCAGACCATCTTTAACGATTTCCAAGATGCCTTTGTGGTGGACTTGTGTGCTATTCCAAAAGGGTAAGTACTGTTTACTCACTGACTTGATTGTACCGTTGAAGAAATTATGTCAATTGCTGGTATAGACATCAGAATGCCCTTGACCTCAGCCAAATCTGCCCATTCACACAGCTTCTTTCATCCCCAACCCAGCTCCAGAAATTGCAAAAAGGTTTCCCATTTATTCTTTCTCCTGTTTGTAATTTCTCCTCATGATAGGGGAGATTGATTTGTTCTAGAGATTTCCACTGTAGACTTGTGTACCCCTGAGTTGGGGCATCAGATTCTGGTTTCTCTCTACAGTGACTACCCATTTCCTGTGAAAGCTCTGTACGGACTGGAAGAATACAGTAGTCATGATGGGATCGCCATCAACCTCCTGCCACTATTGTTTTCTCAGGACTTTGCAGAAGATGAGAGTAGCGTGACTTCACAGGAATCGGACCGCAAGTCAGTAACTTTTTCTCTTCTAAAACCTCTGCTGATGTGTTTGAATGTTCACAGGGAATTCCACAGTTCTTGGAATTAATCTGTGGGTCCTTAACTGAAAAAGGTTTCTCCTAAGGCAGGTGGTATTTGGATGGTTTAGTTAGAATGGAGCAGAGTCTTTGCTTTTTTCTTGGACCTTTTGGTTGGAATTTGCGTTGCCTCATGACAGCCAGCAGGTTTCTGTAAGGCTATTTCCATTTCTGTTTGTTTTCCCTCACACAGACATAGTTGTCTACCTCTGCCATCCTTACTCCTTCCTTCCTAACACATGGGCATTCATTCTACTCACCTCTGCCTGCCTCCAGTTCAGTGCATGATCTGTCTGCCAAGCATCCATTAAGTTCCTTGTCATATGTTCTTTAAAGTAGACCTTTATTTGGGGCAAAACTCTTTTAATTATAAGATTGGGCTCCCCATGAATGTGGACTAATATGCCTATAAAGTGTTGTCTAGAAATGGATTTTTCTTCCCAGATTGGTGTCTCCGTCGTGCCTGGCTCCCTATTTCCGGTTACTGAGACTTTGTGTGGAGAGACAGCATAATGGAAACTTGGAGGAGATTGATGGTTTGTTAGGTATAGAACCAAGTTATTAGATCATTTCCTCTTCGTAACCTGTCTTTGGTAAATTTAGGGAAGGGGCACACTTGTACATGGTTGGGGGGGTGGATTTTCTAACTTCAGAGTAGTATAACAGTACTAATAGAATTCCAAAGACAAAATAATACATTCAAAATTCCAACATGTTAACAAATCAGTTGTTAACAGTTCCATATTGCTTTTTGGTCCTTGTCCCTGTAATTGTTACAAAGATTTCTTAATTATATATGTTGACTGCTGCATAATATGGAAGTATTAGGAGACTTACCAAAGCTTGAACTTCACATACAAATTAAAGGGGAAACTACACAGCAGTAGAGCTAGCTCTAGGGGCAGCATCCAGATTCTGTTGACCTAAACCAAAGGGAGTCAAAAGTCTGTTCTTCTCTTTCAGATTGTCCTATATTGCTCACTGACCTGGAGCCTGGGGAGAGGCTGGAGTCCATGTCTGATAAGGAACATTCATTCGTGTGTTCACTCATATATCTTACTCTCAACTGGTTCCGAGAGGTGAGCAGAGATGCTAGAACATTTCACCTACTACCTATGGTTTCTCTCCAAGGGAAACTGTTTTCTTGGTTCCCATGAGAATACCTAAAACGTCTGCACTGTGCACTGACCCCTGTGTCCTTCTCTAGCTGTTATGCCCCACCTTGCTCTGATTATATGCACCTTCTGGTATAAGCAGATTGAAATACTAGAATTCACTTAATGTCACCTGTGCTTTACCACCTCCAGTCCTTCTAACAGTGTTTTCACTTCTGCCTGGAATAACTTCATCTTCTCCACTGCAAAATACTATTCATCCTTGCTTAAGTATATACCTAGTGTTTCAAATCAGTGAGATCAATTGAATGAGTTTTCCCCTTTAGAACATATTTGTGCTTAATGAAATGCACAATAATATGAAATGTAGGAAAATGAAATGATGAAAATGATGGTAATATCTTACATCTATACCGTACTTCCTTTCTCATGTGTAATATTTCTAAGAATGTTTATTTACTTGAATTATCCTCTTTTTACACATAGGGAGTTGCACGTACAGAGAGTTCAGTCATTAAACTTTATTAAGCACTCTACCATGCCAAATGCTGGGCTAATTTATTTACACTATTTAATTCACTCAGCCACTGCATTCCCATTTTATATAGTTGAAATAAAAGCTCAGGAAGGTTAACAACTTGGCCAAGGTCATACAACTAGTAAGTAGTGGAATAAGACTTGTTTCACCAAAGTTTGTGCTCTCTAGCCACTATGCTGTTCATCTTATTTAGCTTGTACTAAATAGTACTAGGATTGAAAATCAGATCTCCTGCCCTGGTTGGTGTGGCTCAGTGGATTGAGCACTGGCCTGCAAACCAAAGGGTCGCTGGTTCGATTCCCAGTCAGAGCACATGCCTGGGTTGCAGGCCAGGTCCCAAGTAGGGGCAGGTGAGAGGCAACCACACATTGCTGTTTCTCTACCTTTCTTTCTCTCTCCTTTTCCCTCTCTCTAAAAATAACAATAAAATCTTTTAAAAATAAAATAAAAATCAGATCTCCTGTATTGGCCCAGGGCTTTTTCCTCTACAGCACCTTGCTGAGAACACTTTTATTATTACAGCTAGACTCACAGATCCTGCTGCTGAATGGCATCTTTTAGCTCTGGATGAACAAGGTTAATATCTGAACATTCAAAGTATGAGAATATAATATGTACTTTTGCAGGTTGTAAATGCCTTTTGCCGTCAAACGTCACCCGAGATGAAGGGGAAGGTGCTTACCCGGTTAAAGCACATCGTAGAGCTACAGAGAATCCTGGAAAAGTACTTGGCAGGTGAGGGAAGTATCCTGGTAGCCTATTCAGACAGCAGTGAGGAGATAAAGAATTTAGATTTTAAGCCAGGCTCGATTACAGCAAGGAGTGCATCCATTTTCCTCCCATTGTTATCTCCAAGAGTCTTGCTCCTTAAGAAAAGATAAAACATTGGTTGGGCTTTTGTAAAGCTACTTTGCTTCTTTGAGGTCAAACTTGCAGTGCCCTTTGACTTCCTGAACATAGTTATGAACCAGGAGTAAAGCTGAAGGCTCTTACTACCTTCTGACCATTAAGTAAACTTGTCTTTTAAAGTGCTAGCTTGATTCTCTGGGGAAAACGTGCAGCTTCCCTCAGGCCTTCATCTAAATAACTGTGTAAAACCAGCTGTTGTGTGACCAAATATTGTTAATATCTTTAGGTTGTAAATATAAGGTACTTTATTTTTAGTTCTTACCTGCTTATATATTTTATAGCATTATTTAGAATGGTTTTATATTAATTAATCATAATCAATAAACATGATACTCCTATAAGTTATCTCTATTTTCCTATGCCAAAACAGTTAATGTCAGATGACTTGAATGCATCTCACAGGAAGTCAGCCATGCTTGTTCCGGAAACTAGTTTTTAGCTAGTTGGGTGATTAGCATTCCCAGTCTAATGGTGAGAGATGGTTGGTATATATTGAGTTTATGCCTGCTATCTATTTCAGTTGCCTCAGACTATATTCCTCCCCTTGCAACCTTTGACTTGGAAACTTTGGATATAACACCTCATACCAGTACTGCTGTTTCAGCAAAAATGAAAAAACAAGGCATCACAGGTATGTTCTTATATCTCCATATGAGCTGCATTGAAATGACTTAAGAAATTATATGTATCAAGGCATCAGTAATTGGAGAGATTATGTAATTGAACCCTTTCTATGGTATAGTTATAAATAAACTATAGTTTGGCCCTGGCCTTGTGGCTTAGTTGGATTGGAGCATTGTTCTTTGCACCAGAAGGTTATCAGTTCGATTCCCTGTCAGAGCAAATGCCTAGATTGTGGGTTCCCTGGTTTGGTGCATACGGGAAGCAATCAATCAGTGTTTCTCTCTTTCTCTTTCTCCTTTTCTTTCTCTCTAAAAATCAATGGAAACATTGATTAAAATAAAAATTTTATATTAAATTAAAAATAAATAAATGAACTATAATTTGAGGTTATAAAATTACCTCCTCTGTCTCTAGCACTTAGCAGATTGTTTAGCAAATGTGATTATTGATTCCTTAAGTCACTTTTCTCTTTTTCAAACATAAGGAGGAAGGAAACAAAAAGCAGGTGGCAACAAAACACCCTCTCATGACATGCTTTCAAAGGAAGATGGTTCCGAATGTGACCCTACACCATCTAATAGAGGCCAGCTGGGAAAGGTATGTAATGATGCGTATCCATGAAGGTGTGTGGCACTCCATGAGATTAACAGAGGGCCAGCTTTATTTTATTGTCTACATTTTACAGAGAGAAAAATGAGGGAAAGGAGAAGCAGACAAACTTCTGTAGACCTTACAGTGTCCCTGTCAGTAGCAGAGATCATGTTAGACTCCAATTTCTTATCACTACCACACAGTTTTTCTAATTATTTTCTTTAATGTTTTACTCCCTTTTTTGCAACCTATCAGTACTTAGAATTTTCTCTTGTAGTAGTTATCAAATTCTGTCTTCAGATGTAGTTGTAGATTTACTCCTTTTAGTCCCTTTCCCCTTCCAATCCCAGATTATCAAGTTACTGATGAATTAAGAGAACATGAAATGCTTTGTACAGTTTCTGATACTTAATAAAAGTATTGCCCTGCCCTGGCTGGTGTAGCTCAGTGGATTGAGCGCGGGCTGGGAACCAAAGGGTCCTGGTTCAATTCCCAGTCAGGGCACATGCCTGGGTTGCGGGCCAGGTCCCCATGAGGGCCACGTGAGAGGCAACCACACATTGATGTTTCTCTCCCTCTCTGTCTCCCTCCCTTCCCCTCTCTCTAAAAAAATAAATAAAAATAAAATCTTTAAAAAAAATTAAAAAAAAAAAAAAAGTATTGCCCTTTTCCCAAAACTCTGTACCACTTACAAATTAGATTTTATGTGTTTGTGATATTGCCTGAACCACATGGATCCCAATTACTTCTGTTTTTTAACTACTATTTATTGTTTATTATGTATAACTCTTCTAATCCTCCTAAAAACCCAAGCTTAGTATTCATATTTAATAAATGATAAAAGTAAGACCCAGACAGGACAAGTGACTTGTCTAAGGTCGCACATTTAATAAGTGCTTGATGAAGGACTCGAAACCAAATCTTTTTTTTTAATTAATTTATTTTCCAGTTACTGTTGACATATATTAGTTTCAGGTGTACATAATAATAGACATTTATATACCTTATGATCACCCTGATAAAGCCAATACCCATTTGACACTATGCATAGTTACTAGAATATTATGGACTATATTCCTATGCTGTATTTACATCCCATGACTATTTTTATAACTAGCAGTTTGTATTTAATTTCTTTTACCTTTTTCACCCATTTCACCAACCCCCACCCACCAATATGGCCACCATCAATTGAAGAAGCCAAATCGTTTTTGACCCCTAAGCCTATAGTTTTCTGTACCACACCATAATGCCTTGACTTGTGTAATAGTTCATCTCTAAAAAGAAACCAACCAAGAACCTCAATGTGTGACCTATATCCTAATATTAAATTAGGGGCCCTACCTCAGGAATTTTTAGGGACGTTGAAGAAAGAAAATTGGTCATATGATGAAAATGTAACTTTTTGTATAAGGTGAATATGTAATTGTACTTCAAAATCTTCATTAAAAATTAGGCTCAATAGCCCTGGCTGGTGTGGCTCAGTGGATTGAGTGCAGGCCTGCAAACCAAAGGGTCACCAGTTCTATTCCCAGTCAGGGCACATGCCTGGGTTGTGGGCCAGGTCCCCAGTGGGGGCGCGTGTGAGTAGCAACCACACATTGATGTTTCTGTCCCTCTCTTTCTCCCCCTCTTTCTGTCTAAAAATAAATAAATAAAATCTTTTAAAAATTAGGCTAAATAGAATCCTTATTCTGTTGGTTGCTGCTACTTTCTCCCTAGGAGTTGAAAGGAAAAGAAGAAAAGACATTGTCACTACAGAATTACCATTTTTTATTCCGAGAGCTGGACATGGAGGTCTTCTCTATTCTGCATTGTGGGCTTGTGACCAAGTTCATCTTAGATACTGAAATGCACACTGAAGTAAGTGACAGCAGTAAGATCCCAGAATTTAATCTTCTTTCAGAAAGTGCCTCAGGTCTATTCTTATTTCAGAAAGAACACAAATGACATTGAGAGAAGTTGGACTCTGGCTCCCAAAGCCTTTCTTTATTTGTGAAAGTAATGGTGAATAAAAACAAACCTAAATGAAATATGAAAATAAAAAAAAACAGTAATGATAAATAATCATTTTTGTCATCTTGATGTTTATAATCTATGTATTTTATAGTGTGTTAGACATTATAAAAGATCGTGGTAATGAGGTGATCCTTATTTTAGTTACTAACAATAAGCTACTTAGATTACTTTCGCAGAGCAGCTCTGATCTAGTTTGTAGAGGTCAATGCTCTTTTCACATTGTCATGGCATTTGGTCAGCATCCATGAGATGCTTATGAAGACTTTTGTGTTTCCAGTAATCTAGACGTTGGCACTTCAGTAGTACGTACAGCATGATGCTTGCCTTCAAATAGTTCATAATCTAATTAAGGAAGTAGACATAACTAGCAGTGTGTGCTGTGTTGATGGTCTGAACCAAGTACCAATGAATCTGAGGAGAGAGTGGTATTTATGAGGTTAGAAGAAGAGGATGTTTTCACAGAAAAGCTAACTTTTTATACGGGATTTCACTGGAGAATAGAGGTTCGCCAGAATAAAAAGTTGAGAAGTACCATGGATTTTTACCATAGATTTTTATAAGAATGTAAGTTCCTTCAGAACAGAGACAGTTTTGTTGTTTTTGATCTTTCTACATCAGCTTGTACTTGGAGATTGACGATGAATGTATACTGAGTGAACAGTTTGAAGTCATACTGTATTTGACCCATTCTGTTTCTGGTAGTGTAATACACTTATAGGGACCCTGTCCAGCAAAACATTAGGGGAAAGAAAATATGAAAGGATTATTTAATGAACAAAGAAAAGCAAAATTCCCTTGAATTAGTTGTTTTTTATTTCAGAGTACTTAGGAATGTAACTCAGGTCCACACCGAGATTTATTTCTAGAGAAAAAATATGTCTTCCAAAAGTATACTACCTATGTACATTTTGTTTTAATAATTTGAAATTTTGTTTTACTTTATAAATGCTTGACTTTTTGGTGACATAGCACAATAGTTTATTTATATGAGATGGGGGAAATTTTCCCCCTTTTTAGTCGTGGTCTGATATTTCACCCATTGGGAAGACTAAATATAAAATGTGCTTCCCCAAAATAGATGCCTAGGACATGCTTGGAATTATTCTTTTCTTATTCCTTGTTACAGGCCACAGAAGTTGTGCAGCTTCAGCCCCCTGAGCTACTTTTCTTGCTGGAAGATCTCTCCCATAAGGTGGAGAATGTGCTGACACCTTCTGTTGCCAAGAAAGTTCCCTTCTTCAAGGTTAGTATAGGCAGAAGCACAGGCCCTAGCTTCAGTGGGTTTGAAAACAAGGAGGTTTTATTAGTGAATAAGTTGGCACTTTCTGTGGCATTGTCTTTGGGTCACTGGGTAACTTGGTGGCAGCCTCATTGCCAGACCATGTTCACCTTGCTTTAGAAAGGAACTGTGAAACAGAGAAAACAATAAACCCACCCAAAACAGGAAATGTATTTCTAAATGCCCTAAGCATTCCTGAATCCTATTCTGTGCTTGGGTTTTGGTTTTAACAGCCTCCCAAACTAAGCCTGTGCTCAAGCTTCAGTGTAATAATAATCGCCTAGAGAAGGCCAGAACCTTCAATGTGTATGTAATATACAAATGTTGCATAGCATTTGGTGAAACCGTTGGGTGATGCACACAACAAACTGTGAAAATCTTAGCCCTGGCCAGGTGGGTCGGTTGGTTGGAGGAGCATTGTTCCATGCACCAAAAGGTTGCAGGTTCAATTCCCAGTCAGGGCACACACCTGGGTTGTGGGTTCAGTTCCCTGTTGGGGCACATACAGGAAGCAAGCAGTCAGTGTTTCTCTTTCACATCAATGTTTCTCTCTCTCTCTAAAATCAATAAAAACATATCCTTGGGTGAGGTGTTTTTTTTTTGTTGTTGTTGTTTTTTAGTGAAAATCTTAGGTATAAGCATTTAAACATTAACACATCTAGTTACTTGATTCTTTCTTGTTTGTACTCTTTATATGCTTTATATTCTTATCAGCCTAAATGATTTCTATTTCTGTATGAGCTTTATTTCATTAGTAATTGTGAGTCTATACTTCTTAAATACTGGTCATACTCTACAAAAGCCAATATCTTTGTTATTTGATGAAGGAGCAAGATCTCTCTGTCAGAATAGAGTCATAGGCGAGCAGTTAATTTGTTTATCTACCCCTACCTGGTGACATAGGTTTAACTAAACCCCTTAATGAACTTTTAATTTCAGAGAAGCTATCCTACTGTTCCTTCCCCAGTAACTCTGAATTTATTATAGAGTAAAGGAAGCCAGAATATTGGATTGTCACATCTCCAGCAGAGATCCGGCCAAGAAATTGCTCATTGTATCGTTCAATTGCTGACCCCAATGTGTAACCATCTGGAGAACATTCACAACTATTTTCAGGTCAGGAGCCTATCTTATTATTATAGAGACTTAGAAATCACTAAGTTAACAAGATACTTCATTTTTGGCTAAGAAATATTGAAGGGAAGTGAGGGCAATTGCTGAAGCAACTTGTTCTAAAAGCATTTTTTCCTTTCAGTGCTTAGCTGCTGAGAATCACAGTGTAGTTGATGGACCAGAAATTCAAGTTGAGGAGTACCAAATAATGTCTTCCTGCTATCAGAGGCTACTGCAGATTTTTCATGGGCTTTTTGCTTGGTGAGTATTGGAAGGTACATTAGGTAAAAATGATCCAGTAGTACTTGCTTTTACTTGATAGTCACCAAGGAACCGAGGTATAGAAAATAAGAAAAAGGCTCCAAAAGCCTTATGTAAATATGATGCTTATTTGGGGAGTGTATTTGTCTGCATCGTTTCATTTGATCTTGCACCCTCTTTGTCTTAGGGAGTTGCGATTAACTCATTTGAAAATTAGATGACTTGCTGTTGGCTGGCTTGTAACAAATCTGGCCATCTGATTCTCAGAATCTCTGATTCTGTAATGGATATGTTCATTGTTTTCATTGTGGTGATGGCTTCATGGGTTTATATGTAAGTCAACTTATCAAATTCAGCATTTTAAATACATGCAGTTTATTGTATGTCAATTTTACCTCGATAAAGCTGTCCAAAAAACAAAAGAATAGAACCTGACTCATATCCAGAATGAACTTGTAGAAAGGAAGAAAGACTACCACTAGTGTTGTGGAAAGTTCTGGAGGAGCAGATCTAGGGGGTCAGATTGTGCTGGGTTGTGAAGGTTAGACAGAAGAATTTGAATGTTATCCAGGGAAGCAATTTTGAAGTTTCATGACCACACCATGATATAATGAAAGCAGTATTTTAGGAAATCCTCTTGATACCAGTGTGCAGGGAGATTGGAAAGGAATGCAAAAATTCCAGTCAAAAGGTGTCACCATGGTCTGTGCATGAGATGATAAGGGCCTGACCTGGAGTGATGGCTTGGTTGGAAAGGGTGGGGCTAAAGGAAAGATAATCGGAAGATAGAATAGTTAGGACTTATTAATATAGAAGAAGGAATAAGTTCTTTATTGAATACCTACTGTGGATTAGACATTGATTTAGCAATTTGACAAAATTCTATTTTTGGGTGGGGGGGGCAGATTTATCTCTAAAATATAGGGAATGAAGAGAGAACTTTCCCTTGAAACTAAACCTAGGTGGGCTGTTAGGTCTTTGGGGAAAGACACTTCAGCTTCTAGCCTGATACTCAGCGGTGACTGGATTTGGCACTTGAGTACTTCAGTACTTTAGTTCTGCGTTTTCTTCTGTTGACTTACTGATGGCACAGACTGGAAGCCAAGATCCTCAAATACTGTCCAAGCAATCTTCCTGAAACGAAGCTAAACCATCTTACCTTGATTTTCCCTTAGGAGTGGATTTTTTCAACCTCAAAATCAGAATTTACTATACTCAGCCCTTGAGGTCCTTACAAACCGACTGAAGCCGAGAGAGCCTGACCAGTCCTTGGAGGAACTGCTTAGGTGGGTCCGACTATATGTATATCCCAGAGAGTTTCCCAAGAAACTCCTGGGAACAAGATTTCTTGGAAATAACTTGGGTATCTTTTGGTAGTGATGAGGGAAATTGATATATTTAGCTACTTTTCCTCAGTTACATGAGCTTTCTCTCTTCTGTACTCAGATAAATCCTGAAGCAATAGAAACTATTAAACAAATCATTCTGAATCTTCACATATCTTTCATTATGTAGAGTTTGCCTTTTCAGATGGTGATGGTGACAGTACTGACCAGTCAACTCTTGATCATCTTGAGTCCTCTCTCTCCCAGTAGGGTTGGGTAATTAGGTGGCAGCTGGTTATCACTGGTTGCCTGCATCCTTCCCCCAATCTTGGCAAAAAAGGAACCAAGGTTGAGGGCTGGGCAGTGGAGGAGGGAGCTGAGGAGATCTAAGGGGCGTGGCTCCCAGCCTCTATCCCAGCTTCGCCTGCCCTGATAGCCTACCAGAGTGTCCAGCCTTTTGGCATCTCTGCACCACACTGGGAGAAGAAGAGTTGTCTTGGGCCACATATTAAATGCAATGCGATATGTTATCACAAAAGAATCTCATAATGTTTTAAGTAAATTTACAGTTTTGTTTTGGGCCACATTCACAGCCATCCTGGGCTGCATGCGGTCCACGAGCCGCAGATTGGACACCCCCGGCTAGGCTGTCACTGGGTCTGCAGTCAGTGCTTGTCATCTCTACCTTTAAGGCAGGACTCTCTTCCTTTTCTTTTCTCTTTTTCTTTCTTTATTTTTTATTTTTATTTTTTTGAGAGATAGAAGACAGGAGGGAGAAAGAGAGAGGAAGAAACATTGATGGGTTGCTTCTCACACACACCCAACCAGGGACCCGGCCTGCAACCCAGGCATGCACCCTGACCAGGAATCGAACCAGCTATCTTTAGGTTTGGAGGATGATGCCCAACCCCTATTTTATTTTGCTTTTTAAAGATTTTATTTATTTATTTTTAGAAGGGCAAGAAGGGAGAGAAACATCAATGTGTAGTTACCTTTCACGCACTCCCTACTGTAGACCTGGCCCGCATCCCAGGCATGTGCCCTGACTAGGAATCAAACCAGCGACCCTTTGGTTCACAGGCCAGTGCTCAATCCACTGAGCCACACCAGCCACAGTGCTTTTTTATTTTCAATACAGTACTTTTAAATTTGTTTTACCTCCTTCCCACCAACCAATCAATCAGGAGTTGACTCTAGTTTAATTTCAGTTACAGTTTTTGATTAATGTGACTCCCATCTCCCATTATTTCAGTGTATTGAAAGCGACCGCTTATGGCAGAAGTATTCAAACTTATTTTCACTGGGGGCCACATCAGCCTTGTGGTTGCCTTCAAAGGGCCGAGTGTAGTTTCAGCTCCTTAACAGTCAAGGAGTAGTTACATTTATACAGTCTTAAAATTATTTTGGCCCTTTGAAGGCAACCACGAGGTTAATGTGGCCCCCAGTGAAAATGAGATTGACACCCCTGGTATATGGTATATTTATCAAAAGCCCTGCTTTAGCCCTGACCTGTGTGGCTTAGTTGGTTGGGTGTCATCCTGTAGAGCAAAAAGTTAGCAATTCGATTTCTTGCCAGGACACATACCAGGGTTGTGAGCCTGGTTACCAGCTGGGGCAAGTGCAAGAGGCAGTCAATTGATGTTTCTCTCCCTCTCTTTCTCCCTCCCTTCCCCTCTTTCTGAGAATAAGTAAACACTTTTTTTTTTTTTAAGATTTTATTTACTTATTTTTAGAGAGATGGGGGGAGGGAGGGAGAAAGGGAGGGAAACACAATGTGTGGTTGCCTCTTACTTGGCCCCTACTAGGGACCTGGCCTGCAACACAGGCATGTGCCCTGACTGGGAATCAAACCAGTGACCCTTTGGTTCGCAGCCCGCACTCAGTCCACCAAGCTATACCAGCCAGGGCAGTAAAAACTTTTTAAAATTAAAAAAAATACATGAAAGGAAAATTTTCTTTAAAAAAAATAAAAGCTCTGCTTTATAATTTCCTTTTACCTTGTCCCTATGAACCCAGAATTTAAACTTTTTTTTAATGTGTTGCTTAAGGCTTTAAAGAGCAAATCATTAATCCAGGGTTGCACATACAGGCATGGTCTAGACTAGCTCTTGGGAATCTTGGCATACATGACTTCTTCGAGGCCAGCATTCCACCCACTGGACTCTGTACTGCCCTGGCTTTCTCCATACAAAATTAATAGTTCTCAGTCAAGTTCTTGAAAGAAGGTTGCTACTAAAGCACCTGAAAATGAGGAATCTGTTTAACCATCAGACACTTAAGTGGACTTGGACAACTCATGGATTTAGATCACACTTGTGCTGCTTTTGTTTTCTTGTCTCCTTACAGCCAGAGCTTCCAGTACTTGCAGAATTTCCATCACAGCATTCCCAGTTTCCAGTCTGCTCTTTACCTCCTCAGACTTTTGATGGTCATTTTGGAGAAATCTGCAGCTCCTACTCAGAACAGAGGAAAAATTGGTGATGGGCCCAGATCCAATTTTTTTTTCTTCATAATAAGATGAATAACTGAAGCTTGTAAACTTGGGGCTTCCTGGGAACTTGTATGCTTTACATGTAAATCCCCCCATAACTGTGGATGTGCCCTCTTGCTATACAAGAAGGACATTTCCCCAGAAGGAGCTATAACTGATCCCTGGTGACATTGCTTAGTGTGAATATGGTTAGTTCAGTTGGCTAGAGAATTTTGTTTGGCCTCCATTTATTCCTGTCTGTCCGTTATTTTATTTAATTATGTCAGCCATTTGACAAAAAGGATCATAAACCATGTGGTTAATAAAATCGGAGAAAAGGGAGAAATCAGTATTAAGTGTTAAGAAAGGCTTGGCCCCATCATTTTTTCTTTTCACTGCCTTTTATCTTAGCTTTTGGAATGCAGCTCATTGATTATACATACTAATTGGCAACACAGAAAGCAAGAAGAAAATGCAAAACAGTCCTTTGTTATTCCTTGTTGGTTAAAGGGGGAGATTTTGATTTAAATCTGTGAGGTGGCTACTGCTTACTGGCCTGCCCAGGAGAACAAGACTGGCTTTCCCACTGCGGAGCAGCATTCCCTTTCTGTGTCTGTGTATCCAGATGGGTGGGAGGGTGGGGCGTGTTGGGCCTTAGACATGATTGTCCTGATAGAAGGGTCAGTGGAACAGGAACCCGTGACAGCTTTTTTTCAAATTGTCTCTTAGGCCAGGAACTTCATAGTAAGTAGGAGAGAGTAATTCCTTTGATCAGTAATCATCTCCAAAAGCCTGAAAAACAGAGTGAGGTCTGTTTTCCACACATGAGAGAACTTTGTCTTGTTTCTCCAACAGCTTCCCTGGCCAAACATTTCCTCTGTCGGGTGTGGCCAAGTGGGGAGAAAGAAAAGAGCAGCATCCCTAATGACCAGCTCCACGCTTTGGTGAGGTGAGGTGCTCCCTTTCTTTCCATGAGCCAAATAGTCTCCTGTTTTGCCACTGTTGGGGTCCCTCATCTGGCTAAAGACAAAAATTACCTTTGTTAGGGAGAACTTGGAAGCAATGGAATAGATTGAAATGAATAAAATTTAGAAAAGGTAGATCATAAGATCCTCTAGTTCTGTTTTCCGTTGTCACCTAGTTTCTTACGGAATCAAAGAGGAAGCAGAGGGGAGTCTACAGTTGTATCCTGCCTTGTTAAGTAGCCAGTCAGATGTTTATTTATTGCCTACAATATCTAAGACACATTCATCACTTCTAAGTTGTCTAAATGTATTTCTAATCCAGACATGTTCTTACTTCCTGTCATACATCTGGAATCTTTTTTTTTTTTTTTTTTAAGATTTTATTTATTTTTAGACAGAGGAGAAGAGAGGGAGAGAAACATCAATGTGTGGTTACTTCTTACATGCCCCCAACCCAGGTCCTGGCCCACAACCCAGGCATGTGCCCTGACTGGGAATCGAACCAGCAAATCTTTGGTTTACAGGCTGGTGCTCAATCCACTGAGCCACACCAGCCGGGGCTATTTAAAAAAATTTTAATGTCAGTAGTTGTTTTTAAAGCTTAATACCTGGTGCTATCTCAAGAAAGAAATCTTGATTTAGGAATTCTATAACGTGTTCATATTCCTGTGGCTCTCAATGCAGCATCTACCTGGAGCACACAGACAGTGTTCTGAAGGCCATAGAGGAGTTTGTCAGTGTTGGTGTCCCAGAACTGGTCAACTCTTCTAAAGATGCATCTTCCTCCACATTCCCTACACTGACCAGGTAAGGGAGTTCTCTCCTCCGGTTCTTTCCCTAAGTTAGAATTACACTATCCAATATATGTAGTTTCCAAGTAACTACCTTACTCTTCATCTGATTCTGATACAGATGGTAGATACAGTCACTTATTTAACACATGGAATGTCTACTCTGCATTCTTTCCAAGGGGCTGTCAGCCAGACTGTGAAAGGACCTTATTGAGGAATGAATTTGCAGTCTTAAAAGGCAATGAATCTTTAGTCACTGAACTTCTATCAGTACTTACAAAATATGAGATTAGTTTAACCACCTTTAAAAGGATAAAGTGATTTTTGTATCTAATCATATATGTCTCAATGGGTTTTGTGTCTCGTAATATTAATGGTTACTTTACATTCCTGTAGTATTTACAGTTTATAAATCAGTTTTACATTCTTTTTTTTTTTTTTTTTTTTAAGATTTTATTTATTCATTTTGGACAGAGGGGAAGGGAGGGAAAAAGAGAGGGAGAGAAACATCAATGTGTGGTTGCTTCTTATGCGCCCCCTACTGAGGACCTGACCTGGCCCGCAACCCAGGCATGTACCCTGACTGGGAATTGAGCCCACAAGCCTGTGGTTTGCAGGCCAGTGCTCAACCCACTGAGCCACACCAGCCAGGGCAGCACTTTTACATTCTGTATCTCACTTGATCCTTTCGAGGATTCTGTGAGGTATAGGTATTTTAACTGTATTTTACTGATGAGGAAAATGAGGGTTAGAGGGGGAACTTGCTCAAGCTTAGACAGGCAATAAAGTAAATATGGAACCAGGAACCTGAAGTCGGATTTTCACCATTACTTCACTGCCATTCCATACCACCACACTAGCTCCCTTTATCCAGTTAATTCCATTGTTTCACAAGCCATCTTCTTGGACTCATTTCTAAATTTTTATCACTCCCTCATCCTCTTAGAATGTACCCCAATGAAAGGACATTCAGAAAAGTGGGGCAGGAAATGACTTTTTGTTCCTTGGCTTTTTTCCCAGAAGTTCTTTCTAACCAGTGCATTATTGTGCGGGCGTGCGTGCCCTTCCCCTCTTCTAGGCACACTTTCGTCATTTTCTTCCGTGTGATGATGGCTGAGCTAGAGAAGACGGTCAAAGGTCTTCAGGCTGGCACAGCAGCAGACTCTGAGCAGGTGAGTCAAATACTCCCACCCCAAGAAACAGACTTTAGATTACAGTAAGTCCTTGATATTGTAGATAGCTTCTTGAAAACTGTACCCTTTGGCAAAATTTTGTGTAACTAAACCAATTTTATTGTAGGCTAATTGATATAAACAAGAGTTAGTTTCTACATCATATTCCTGGTCACAAAAGCATTACCAAACTTCTAAATAAAGACCCAAAACAGTCCCTGGCCAGGTAACTCAGTTGGTTGTAGTGTCATCCCAATACAACAAGCCTGCAGGTTCAATCCCCAGTTAGGGCACATAAAATAATCAACCATTGAATGCACAGATTGGTGGAACGATAAATTGTTGTTTCTCTCTCTCTCTCTAAAATAATAAATTTTAAAAAAGATTCTCTTAAAAAAACAAGATCCAAAATACTTCTAATATTAAACATTGAAATAAATGTGAGCTATACATATATTTAGGAAAGATTATAAAAGCAAGTAAGATCATTATTTTCCAGCCCACTTATACAAGTTCGGAGTCAGGATAGCCAGACCCTGTCTTGGCAGCTCAAGACTAAGGAGAGAGCCTGTTCTGAACAGGATACCCTTCTACTTCAGGGCCACTCACACATACACACCCACACTCACTCAGACTGGAACATTAGACACAGTTTAAGCTAATGTGCACATCTTTGGGATATGGGAGGAAACTGGTGTACCTGGAAAAACCCACTTATAGACATAGGGAAAATGTGCAGACTCCACACAGAAAGTGGCCCCAGCTGTGAATCCATTTTTTTCCTCATTGTTAGAACAAAATGACATTGAACAGCCCTGGCTGGTGTGGCTCAGTGGACTGAGTGCCAGCCTGCGAACCAAAGGGTCACCAGTTCTGTTTCCAGTGAGGGCACATGCCGGGGTTGCAGCCAGGTTCCCCAGTAGGCGGGGGCGCACGAGAGGCAACCACACATAGATGTTTTTCTCCCTCCCTTCCCCTCTGTCTAAAAATAAATTAATAAAATCTTCTTTTAAAAAATGACATTGAACAAAATGTTGTTATTCTACTGAGATCCAGGATTCTTTTCAAAGATCTCCTGGCTTAATTTCCTTTCCTTCTAGTTGTAGGTAAGAATTGGGCTCTGTTTTCTCTGGTTACTGTGCAGGGAAAAGCTTGGACTGTTCCATAGGCCCTAGCTCTGGAAAAAAATGTCTTTAGTTGCAGCTTCATGTGGTCAGCACTGTGTTGCTTGTAAGCGTCCATGAGGTTTGCAATGCAGTGGTCCTGGGCCTTGGGAGCCTGCTAACCAGAACTAAGCTAGAACCGCTAACAGTGTCGGCTACCACAGGAAATCAGAGAAGCCACAGGGAGCTCATGGCCAATAGGTATATTTCAGAGGCTTTTTTCCACCTGGAAATAACTGAAGAGGAGTCAGCTTATTAGAAAGTCTCTATAAGGTACCCTGATGTTACTATATATGCACTGGCCTTAGAACCATCTTGGGGATGCACTAGTTGCCACATCTTTTTAAGAGAATAGTTGGATTAAATCTCTGAATACTGTAATTCAAGAACCATGTACTAGTAGTGGTACAGATAGAGACGTATTTGATTGTGGTTCAGAGATGCTTATATATTTGGCTGTCTCAGATTCATGAAGAGAAGCTCTTCTACTGGAACATGGCTGTTCGAGACTTCAGTATCCTCATCAACCTAATAAAGGTGAGTATGAAGATTCCTTGACTCATCTCACTGGTTGACTGCAGAAACCAGCAAGCGTCCTGGTTTCCAACATGGACTCTCCCTGCTCCTCTCCCCACCCTTCCTTGGGGACCTGCGTTCTGTCTCCCTTGTGCCCCTGCCCATCCTGGATAACCCTTTCTCTCCCAGGCAATGTCTTTTTCCTTCTCTCCCTTCCTCCTTACCATCTGTGCCACAATACATACTGTTTAATGGCTCCTTCCATGTGTCATTCCCCACTCTCACCTAACCTGGAGTCCTCTCTGATCTGGCACATACCCTACTATCTCCCTCTTCCATCCATGAATACCTTCTTTATCTCTCAGTACACTCTGCTCTCACCCACTCCATGATTTTGCTCAGGCTGTTCGCCCAGCTTAGAGTGTCGTATTTTCCTTTCCACCTCTTATCCACTCTTTCTTAAGGCTTCAGATCAAGGTTTTGGATCACTACAATGCACTCTTCTTAGCATCCCCAGCTGGAATCCATTTCTTACTCCTTTTTCCTCCCCTCTTCCTTTTCTTGAACTTTAATTATGGTGATTACTTTATTCTACTTGGTGATCAATTTAACTGTTGACAGGCCTTCCTCATTTTAGAATGCAACACTCAGAGCTGTGCTTTGCACAGTGAGAAAGAGGCCGGGGTGCTCAATGGAGCAGACCTCAGCTTTGGTTTCTTGCCTTTCATCTCTCCAGGTGTTTGACAGTCGTCCTGTTCTGCACGCGTGTTTGAAGGTGAGAGACTGAGTGGGCCCTCTTTGGTATTCATCCTTCCTGTGGGTCTCTCTAGAGAGTGCCTCAGCTTGGGAGACTTGCTTAATACTTTGCTCACAAGCCAGAGTCTCCAGAATCTGTGCTAACAGATGGTAGTTTAGAAAAAACAGTGGATATATTTTCTTATACTAGTTGGATAACTAGAGAAATGAATTTTCCTGTGAGTTTGAAAACTTTTGGTTCAAGTCTTAGAAATATGAGGAGTGGCTTTGGGGCAGCTAGCTTCAGGAACAGTAGTCACTCCCTGCCATCCCTTCCCAAGCAACACGGGAGAAGGAGGAGTACATGACTCCTCTTTTTAACACTCATGGGTGGCTTTATGAATGTGAGAGCTGATATCCTCATAACTACTGACCTCCTCTCCATGTGAATAGCCCCAGTAGCCCTACATTTGATGGTGTACCCAGTGGGTTAAAAGCCAGTGAATGTTATGAGGAGAACGCTTCTTCCCCACCCCTGAGCGTTCCTTCCAAATGGATGTCACCCCATTCTTATTCCTGGCCTCTCTCCCTTTTTACTCACTTCACCCTGATGCCAGTGGAAAATTGGGTGAGTAGGGGGAGTGATTTATATGATTGGTGAATTTGGCAGTTGGGCATGTGCTTCCTCAACTGTACCAAATTTTGTCTTCTTGGGAGCAAGTTGTCCTCAAGGAGCTGGGGTTCCCCTCTGTTCTCTTGTGCCCTCATTCTTAAGCTGAGCAAGGCCCTGCCCATTGACTATGTCTCGGGTAGGTAAGTTTGCCTCATTCTGGGCTTAGTTAGGCCCATTTAGTTTTGCATTAAGCTACATTCTCCGAATTAATCTTTTGGACCCCTCCCAGTTTATTTTTTATATACCAAAACAAGAAAATAAAACCCTGGGTTAGACGATGTTATGCTGCTTCAGGCAGGGGCCTTTCAGGTGAAAGACCTCAGCTAGAGGTCATCACCAGTGTTTCTTTTATTTTCTTCAGTACGGACGTCTCTTTGTGGAAGTATTTCTGAAGCAGTGTATGCCACTCCTAGACTTCAGTTTTAGAAAACACCGGGTAAGAACTGAAAGCAGAGAGCAAAACTCTGCTCTGAATGTTTTTTTCAGAAGATACATCCATGGTAACTCCTGGGAAGGGCATGATGGCAGTCCCCTTGCCCAGGTTCTGGGCCACAATTCTACTGGGCACCTTTGATTCACCTCAGCTTTCACCAGAGATGCCCATTTAGACGGAATGTTCCAAAGCAGGCCGAATTCAGACCCACTCTGGTCAAAACCCCCCTTTCTACTTCTGCTCTAGATCCGAGGGTGGTGGTTCCTTTTAGCTTGATTTCATTGTGTTGCTGTACTCCCAGGAGCTCATGTATCATTGTTTTTGTTCGCTTATTCTTCTGTGCTTCTCTGGGTCTACTTTCAGGAATAATTTTTTTAAAAAAGAACTTACTTGTAGCCCTGACTGGTGTGACTCAGTGGATTGGGCGCCATGCCGTTCCACGAACCAAAAAGTCACTGGTTTGAGTCCCAGTCAGGGCGCACATGCCTGTGTTGCAGGCCAGGTCCCCAGTTGGGGGCATGTGAGCGGCAAGTGATGGATGTTTCTTTCACACATCGATATTTTTCTCCCTCCCTCCCTCTCTCTCTAAAAATAAATAAAATCTTTAAAAAGTAAAAAAAATAAAAAGAACTCAACTTGTTTTATAAACTCTTTGCTGTTATAATGGAGGGGGTTTTTTTTTGTTTTTGTTTTAGCCAAGTGGGATTCAGAGCTAGGGTAGTGAAGTGAAGGTAGAAACATGATTTCTTACACATATTTGGCCAGCTGAACTTTGCAGAGCACTCTCACAGTATTTGGTTGGTCTCTCATAACCCAGAAAGAGACAGGGGAGGAGAGCTAGACAGTACTTCTTTTTAGGGCCAAATTAAGATGGTTATTGATATATAGCTGGAACCTGCATAAGATGGTTATTGATATATAGCTGGAACCTGCAAGGTTTATCCTCTGTTGAGCCCTTGGTTGCAAGGATAGCTTGTATCTGAAGTAAAACGATAGTATTTAAAATGGCATTTATGAATTTTGTTGTTTATAGGAAGATGTTCTGAGCTTACTGGAAACCTTCCAGTTGAACACAAGGCTGCTTCATCACCTGTGTGGGCATTCCAAGGTAAAAGGGACAGCAGGTCACATCACCAGCATGCTTGTGGGCTTCATCAAAAGTTGCGATTGGAAGATACACAGATTTCAGTTCCTTCTTTCTTTTTTACCTGTCTAGAAGAGTCTATTTCTGTGACTGTGTTTGTCCAAAGACTATTTATTCAAAGTTGTCAAATCCTTAGGTGCTGGTTAAGATTGGGCAATCATCTAGAGGGGAGTGTCTGCATCTGCAATTTGATTCAAACTCCATAATCCTATTTTCTTGGGTGAGAGATAAGGGGTGGTGGCGGATGTGTTACTGCTACAGAATACGTGGGTGGGAGGAATATTACGTAAGTGGTGACTGTGCCGCAGACAAGAGGTGGTTCTAAAAGTAGCTATCTTTAGCACTTTTCAGCTGTATGACTGACTTGTCAACGTATTTACTGCTTGTGAGAATATTTTAGCATTAAAGGACTTTTCCACTTTTAGCCTACAGTTAAAACATTGTGACTTTTTGTTGGAAGGAGCACAGAACTATAGAGTTCTATGGTCACTGCCAAACCAAGTGATTTTTGGATCCAGCCCCTATTACTCACTTCCTCCCCTGGTTCTAACTTTAGAAGGTACTGAACAGTGGAATTTTAAGGACTCTCAGCTGACAGGGCTACTCTCTGTTTTTCAATATCAGTGTAATACATGGTCAAGAACATTTTGCATAAATTCATTGATAATTGGTCGATTAGTGGTTATGAAGAGCAACCTAGAGGTGTTGATGATATAGCTTGAAGGATGGTTGCCATTCCCTTCGGAGTGCTCTGCCAGACTGCTGTTTGATGGAACACGTCTTTGGCGTATACTGGCAGGGCTTATGCTTTTACACAGTGTTCGGGATGTCTGCAATGCAGCAGTTTCTGTATAGGAAATGTGGAAGTATGAGAAGACACCCAGATGAGTTAGGTGCATTTGTTTTCATTCAGATTCACCAGGACATGAAACTCACCAAACTTGTGCCTTTGCTCAAAAAGACCTTGGAGCTCTTAGTTTGCAGAGTGAAAGCCATGCTTATCTTCAACAATTGCAGGGAGGCTTTCTGGCTGGGCAATCTGAAAAACCGGGACTTACAGGTAAGCCTGGGGCCGTGCTAGGGATAATTGCCTACTCCCTTTCTTTGTGAGAGCATTGGAAGTATGTAAGGAAGGTCATCTGAGCCCTGCCCTTTCAATAAGACTGCTTTTCTCATAAGTCTGGTCTGTTCTTTAAATTAGGGTACATTGCCTGTGGGCCCTGGTCACAGGCTGCGCCCCTCATACCAGCCAGCAAAGGCACTAAAGTATGCTGCAGATACAGAGAAAGCCTCATCATATAGAGAAGCCAGATCCATAAAACCTCTCTCTCCTCAGCCAGAGAGATACCTTTAAGTCCTTCTAAGGGTAGATTAATAATAACATTTTTGTATATGGACAAAGTTTTTTTTTAAATTTTGGGTTTTGCCCTGGCTGGTGTGGCTCAGTGGATTGAGCACTGGCCTGCGAACCAACAGGTCGCCAGTTTGATTCCCAGTCAGGGCTCCTGCCTGGGATGCTGTCCAGGTGCCCAGGTGGGGGAGTGCAAGAGGCAACCAATCCTCTCTCACACATCAATGTTTCTTTCCCTCTCTTCCTCCCTCCCTTCCCCGCTCTCTAAAAATAAATAAATAAAGTCTTTAAAATATATTGAAGTTTTTCCTAAACCAGTCTGTCTTATTCCTAAAGTTATTCTCTGGCTAATTTTAACAAATGAGCATTTATAAGTTCTTTCAGTTGTCTGACTGACTGAAATCTTGTGTTGCTTATAGTACTGCTTTGGAGTTATAACATTTTTAAAAAGATCTTATTTTTATTTTTTTAGAGATAGGGGAAGGGAGGAAGAAAGGCGGGGGGAGGTCGATGCATAAGAAAAACACAGATCACATTAATGAATTGATTGCCTCTTGCACACCCCCAACCAGGCACCTGGCCTGCAACCCAGGCGTGTGCCCTGACCAGGAATCGAACCGGAGACCTTTCGGTCTGTGGGACAATGCTCATTCCACTGAGCCACACCAGTCAGGGCTGGAGTCGTAGCATTTTTCAAGTAAGATCCAAGCCCTAATTCTTATTCATGCTTACAATATCTGAGTTTTATAATCTTACATATGAAAAAATAGCATCCCAGAGGATTAGCTTCCTTTCTTCATATCACCTTTATAAGGTAGATACTAATTTTCTCATGAGAAAATTGAAGTTTAGAGAGGCCAAGTAACTTACCTGAAGTTACTTATCACTAAGTGAGTGGAACCAGGGTTTGAGTCCAGACAGTCCTGTTCCATAGTTGATGTTCTTAAACCACTCAGTGCACTGTCCTTCAGCCTCTGCATGGCCATTTGTGGTGGGTGTGTTGGTGCTCACATACCTTAAGGTATTTGGGAAATTTTAGAACTATATTCAGTGTTAACTGAAAGAGTCTGACCTTGTAAAATCTATATGATACTAATACAAAGGCGGACTTCTTGTAAAAACTACGTATTGTATCAGAGCCACATGCGTCCTAGAAACCTTAGGCAGATTATCACTTACATAGATGAGAGGTCACGGTTCGGTGCCCGTGTCTGGCCATGTTTGCTTCCTTTGTATTGTCTGTAAACTAAGCATTTCTCCCCTGGAGACACCGGATGTGATCACTTTAACCCCACTGTTTGTCTTGGCCCATCCACATTTAGGGTGAAGAGATTGTATCCCAGAATTCTCAGGCAAGCACAGTGGATGAGACTGAGGACGACACATCATCTCAGGCCTCAAAGAACAAAGCAACGGAGGTATCTATATAAGGCACCAGAGTGTGGCATTGGTGTTGCATTTTCTTAATTATTCAGAGTTGATAAAGAATGCAGAAGTTTCCCTGCTTCTGTTTATAATCAGAGACCTCTATGCCTATCTCCATTCCCTCCAAAAAAGCTTCTGTAAAATGAGTTCTGTAGGGGCCAGGAAAAAACCCACACTACGTTAAATTCACTCTCAAGTATCTCAAGTGTGGCACGTGTTACAGAGTTGAAAATTCCCTTCCATTGTAACCTATTTTCCCTAAATTCATGTCTAAAATCATTTTAGAGGGGAGAAAAGAAGAGGTAAGAATATTCTCTGGGTGTTGAGAAGAATGAGTTAAACTATTTAAACATTTTACTATATAAAATAGAAATGTGAATGCATTTTGTGAAAGCATAGAATCAAGAGCTGCCACTACTGAGGACTAAATTAAGAGGAGGGGTCCTTATTCTTTTCTGGGCCACTACAGATACTTTTGAAACTTTAAAGAAAGGTAAAGAAAAATGTGTATGTTTATAAAATGTTAGTACAGTTCAGCTGAGTTATAGACACTAAGAAGCTCAGATTTAAGAACCCCTGCTGGAGAGGCTCTCCATAATGCAATTTGAGACTACTGCAGAAAGATCATCTAGTAAGAAAAATTACTTTATTGCATGGTCCTCTGTATAGTATACTTCTACCTTTTTCTCATTTAAAAAAAAAAAATGAGGCAGACAATATCCTGTTAGTTTGTTACTTTCTCCTAATCACCCTTCCAGATTAGAGTTGCAGACCAGAGAGAATTTGACACTGGATTCCTGTTGAGATACACCAGAATAATTTAACAAATATTTATTCTAGATTAAATGCCCACTGTGTTCCTATATCACATACATACAGTATAGTGTGAGGGCCATGGCTTATTTTAAAATTACGCAAATTTGGTTGTTGCATAAATCAGTATCAAATGGCCTCCCTCCATGGTCTTGGCTTAGATGTCATGCTATAAAAATTAGGGAGTCTCTGATCATTTTTCAAATTAGTGGTTTAAAACCTATTATTTGTTGTAACGATGAAACAGTACGGTTTTAAACCCTGTGGGAGCAGTATTGTAATTCACAGGGTCACCCACATGACCTAAACTGTTTCATTATCCTTTGTCCCCTAGCTTAGTGAGGAAGATGAAGCAAGTGATGGAGAAAAGGAGCAAGATAGTGCTGAGAGCGATGACGACACCGACTAGAGCACGGAGAGACTGAGAGCCCCTGCTGATCTCCGCCAGCCTCTCACCACTCTGTGTTCAGGGTTTGAAATCTGCTGTCTCCCTTTCTCACCGGCAGCATCCTGTTTTGTTCCTAAAGTGGGGGCTTTATTGAATCAACTTAATTGTTAATTTCCTAGATCGTCTGACATCATCAAAGACCCTGGCTCAGAATTCCAGTGCAGTATTACTTACCAGTTTGGGCAAACGTGACAGAGCCCCACTGCAGAGTAGTCGTGATTCTGGGCTATGGGAGCTAGTTTGGAATTTATTATAGAAATTAGGTCCATACCAGTTTTACAAATAAAATGTTCTGTTTCAGCTGCTTTTTTCCCCTCTTTCTGGATTTCCTTCATTAGTCAAGGATTAGATGGAATTGAATTGGGTTTTCAGCAGAGAAATAATGAAGACTAGTGCCAACATCATTTCTGCCAACTAAAATTGTATGTTTTGTATTCTAAGGACTGTCTTTCTCTGAAATGAGAAGATCTCTGTGTTCTTTTTGGAGGAGTGATGGCATTGCTAGTCAATGCCCAAAGAAAGTGAAAAGGAATATTTGGGCTGCTTTAAAAATTGTTTTGGTCGTCTTGTAGATCAAACCATCAAACTCATGTTCATTTTGTATATGCATGTTTATTTCCATATTATTCTGAGTTACACCTGTAATCTAGTTGTAGTTGTGTACAAAGTTACTTACAGTTTATTAGAAATAGAACATTAGCAATATACTTAAGCTAAAATGGGAAGTCTTATGTTTTGCAAGAAAGCCTAGTTTCTGTGCCACTGCCAAGTTATTTATTGTCAAGCTATAAGTATTGTTTAATATTTGTTAATATTTCTATCCATTTTTGTAATTGCCAGTGCTATTAGGATGTTGTCTGGTTAGTTTATGTTGTTTTGGTTCGGGGGAGGGTTGTTTTTGTGTTTGAAATTAATCCTTGCCCTAGTTGGTGTGGCTCAGTTGGTTGGAACATTGTCCTGTAACTCAAAGGTAAGGAAGGGATTCAATTCCTGGTCAGGGCACATGCCTGGGTTATGGGTTCGGTCCCTGGTCTAGGCACGTAAGGTCCCCTGTCCAGGCACCTATGGGAGGCAACCAGTCAATGCTTCTCTCTTGCGTCAATGTTTCTCTCTCTCCCTCTCTCCTTTCCTCTCTAAAAAGAATGGAAAAGCTCTGGATTGAGTGCCAGTTTGATTCCCAGTCAGGGCACATGCCTGGTTTGAGGGCCAGGTCCCCAGTAGGGGGAGTGCAAGAGGCAACCACACAACAATGTTTCTCTCCCTCTCTTTCTCCCTCCTTTCCCCTCTCTATAAATAAATAAATAAAATCTTTAAAAAAAAAAAAAAAGGCAATGAAAAAAATCCTTGACCCACATATAGATTTCTGACCCTTTCGTCAGGTATATAGAAATCGTTATCTCCTTCCTTGATACCCCTTTGTGTCTCCAGTTCATTGTGGTTTCAGGTGTTTAAGTGAGTTCACACTAGGCTTGTTTGTATGGTTTGTTTAATGGTTCTTTATCACATGTACATGTCAGTGCTAATTTGACTCTCTTTTAAATGGTTGTTCAACATTACAATGGACATTGTTCTCCCTTGCCCTGTCTCTGGCCCTTTTTTATGGGGGAAGGGAGGAAAGGGGTTCCTGAATTATCACCGCTTGGTAGAAAAGCAAGATGGCTGGGGCAATGTCAGTTTCCTTTACATGGGCAGGTGTCTGCAAGCTTCATGCACACAGCAAAGGACATGGTGTGAGGAACGGGAATGAGATGGGGACCCTTTACTTGGAGTGTTGCAAGGCAAAGGTACATTTCTTGTACGTTGCATACAGCAAGAGGATAGAGCGCAGCATCTGTTTGCACATGGTCACTGTCATCTGAATCTGAGGTTCCTTAAGTCCAGTGGGCCACTGGTGCTCCCGGCTGATGATTTTGCAAAAGGCTGACTTGTCTGAAACTCTGAAGGTCCCAGTCCACTTTGGAGGCTGAGCTGTGATGACCCTGCCGAAGACCGAATCCACTCCACTGAGGCGGACCGGCTGGGGCTTCCGGACAAGCCCTTTCTTGTTGTTCATGGTTCGGAGCTCTGATGTGTGGCAGGGTAACTTGGGACTCACCCCAGTGTCCAGAAATGGGCTGTCTAGGACTAGAGTGACCTCTTGAAAGCACAGCTGCACTTCAATGTCAGAAGGGGTGTGTGGGAAGCAGGGGGAAGCCCTAAAGGGGTGCTTGGAAGAAGGTGTAGGTGTTGTGTGCCGCAGCCATTGGAAGCTCTCGTCCAGTGGGGTCCATGGTGACCAGAGCTGGTATCCTGCCATTGATAGTTCTAAAGGAAAGGAATCAGAACATGGAATTTCCCTAGCATGGTTTTGGTAAGGACATGGCCATTCAAATTTACATTCTGTCTCATACTGACTTGAACTCATTCTAGTATCCGTGAACAGGTCCCAGTAGATTAGTTGGAGTACTAGTATCTCTATAAAGAGTAGCAAGGGATGGTAACGAGTATTGAATCTGTCAAGAGCTATGTGTACTAAAACTTTATTAAACATTATCACAGGCCTCTAAATATAGGTTTTAGCCCATTTTACAGATGAGGAAACACAGGGGTGGGCAAAAGTAGGTTAATAATAATAAATAATACAATAATGAATAAATACTACAAGAGTAAACTATTTCACGTACTCACAACTGTAAACCTGTAAACCACCCTTTGCCCACCCCTGTAGATTTGTCTTAGGTGGAGTATCCCAGTTCACCATTAGGACCTGCTCTGTGTTGATAACTGCTGAAGACAATCTCCATCTCTGAGGTTGCTTCATAATGAGACATTAATTGTGGTTAGAAGCCCAGAAAGGCCACATCTAACCAGATGTCTGGGACCCTTAATCCCAGGTACTTTACACCAGTGGTTCTCAAAGTATGATCCTGGGAGTAACACCTTCAGCATCATCTGGGAGCATAGCAGAAATGCAAATTCTTGGGCCCCACACCAGATCTGTAGAATCAGAAACTCGGGGGGTAGGGCCCGGTAATCTGTGCTTAAACAAAACCTCTAGGGATTCTGATGCACTTAAGTTTCAGAACTACATATACTGTTCCTTTTAAGGAACTTCAGCTTTCACTAGTCTTAATTATGAAGAATTTCCTCTTGTCCCTAAAAACCTGTTTTCTAACACGAGGGGGCCGTTTTCTCAGAACCCTGAGCTACTGATGCACCACCCCAGAGGAATTACACCAGGCTGGGAGGAAAAAGTTTCCAAAGGCCAGTTCTTTTAATTTCTAAAGATTTTTCTGGTTCTAGGTGTGTCTTGCTTTATCCATGGGAGACCCACTGGGTAAGAACTTTATTTTTCTTTTACTTTTGAAGATAAAGGGCTGGGAGAATGCTGATAACTCACAATGTATCCAAGTAGAGTTTGGATTTTCCATCAGTCTACCTTAAACCCTGGCTGGTGGGGCTCAGTGGATTGAGTGCCTGCAGACCGTAAAGGTCACTGATTCAATTTCCAGTGGGCACATGCCTGGGTTGCAGGCCAGGTCCCCAGTTGGCATGCAAGAGGCAACTGATTGATGTATCTCTCATACATTAATGTCTCCCTTTCTCCCTCCTTTCCCCTCTCTCTAAAAGGAAATAAATGAAATCTTTTTTTAATCTACCTTAAAATTGTCAGTATAGATGTTTTCCTGAATTCAAGAAAAGCTAACATTTTTTTGAGCATGCACTATTATGTTAAATGACATTGCAGATCCATTTTTTTGTCTGGCTGAGTATATTTCTCTGTCCCTTCTCTTTTTCCACAGAAGGGAACAGCAGCAGATGTAATTCCACCCAGCAATATGCTGTGAAATGTTGACATCACTATAGTTTGTCAGACAGTATAGTTCATTTTTTAAAAAGAAGTGGTGACATTTCAAACCAGATGATTTGCCCCAACAGTGATTAGCATAAAAGAGATTTGTTGATTTCCTCCAACTGGTGTGTTTCTCCTGACCTATGCAAGCCCTTTCGCGTACTGTGTCCAAATGTCTAGGCTGCCTTAGGATGAGAAACCGATTCCAAGGGATACATGCCTATTCCAAACAGCCCACCAAAGGCTTCAGATGTGTAAGATCATGGCCCTGAGAGTGTACATCCAAGACCAGGGCCCCTCTGGTACACTACCGTGGCAAGGTGGGGTGGAGGGTGTTAATGCCTCTGAGCACATGACCAAAAAAAGTATCTCAAACCAGCATCCTTTTCCCAACCCACCTAAGAGCACAAAGGGCCAGAGGTTTAAAAAAGAAGAAAAAAAAAAGGCTTTGTCAAATGTCCGGTCTAAGTATTCAGCAGAACCAACATGGGATGAGAAGGGCTTCTGACCCCAAGTCTTTTCATTACTTTAAGGTAAGGTTTACATAAAGATGGTCCCCTCTCCTGCCACCCAAGAGGAACTGAACCAAGGAGTCAGTTCAAGCTGCTCTAATAACTCCCACAGAGACACCCTGCTCTGGTCAAGAAAGGTTTCCCCTTCATGCCATTACTCCTGTTCCAAGGAACCGGGTACCCCAGTGTCCCCACCTGGGAAAAGGGAAGGCGGCGGCGGAGTGCTGCTGAGGTCCTTGTGAACTGCGATCCCAATTCCAATTCCGATCCCGAGGGGCTGGAGCTGCCCGGTGTGGGGGGAGCTTCCCCTCTCAGTGGGAAGAAGCCGCTTGTGCCCCGGCTTGTCCCTCGGGGGTCCCTACCCGGGGGCGGGGCCACACGACTCTGGCTGAGGAGGCGAAGGTGGCGGTGGGAGCCCAGGCCCGGTCCCACCATCCGGGCTCGGGGCTCACCAGCTGAACTCCACGGGCAGTACGCTCCAGAGTGGCGGCTGTGGTTCCAGGCCGCATCTTTTCTCCACCCGGCGCCTGGCAACCACCTTTGTGACCCAGGACCCCAGGACCGCGCAGATGGGGAGCGGAGCTCGAGGTCCCCTGCTGGGGGTATCTTGGCTGAAGTCTCCACCACCACTTCCTTGGGACGCAAGGTCCAGGACTCAGCCTTTGAATCCGTCACCTGTGTGCCTTTGATCTAGTCGCAGAGGACGAGGGGCGGGGCGAGGGAGGGGCGGGGCACTTCAAAGAGGGTGGTCAGGAAAGTGCATAAACGTCTCTCAAGTTAGTATTAGAAGTCCTTATTAAATCCTGCTCAGTAGGTATTCAGATGGAGTTACCCAGAGTTCTGAAGGCTTTTGCTGCTGCATTGGAATGTTCCCAGTGCAAGGACACAGAATTTATAAGTGCTCACTTACCAAGAGCAAGAAGAGACATACATGTCTTCCCTTGACTTCTTGACCAAAAACTTTTCTCTGCCTTCTATTGAACCTCAGAAAAGATGATGCTGTCCCTTTCTCACAAAGCTGAAAAACTGACCCTTTCAGCGTAGTGAAAGTGATCTGACAACTTCATAAGCATCACTCAATTACGTTGAACTGCTGAGGGAAGACAGATCTACCCAGTTGCCTCCTATATCCCTGGTGCCTGGCTATGGCAGTGCCTGGCAGCGTGCAGGAAGTATTTGCAGGAGGAACTAACTAGTGGCTCACTTACCCTTCCCTTATACACTCAAAAGTTGCCCTGGCACTTTAGGAACTGTAGAACACAGTACAAATAAGAGCTGTCACCTCTTGTCTGGCTCTTTGGGTGAAGCTTAAGTGAGGAAATTGGGTCCCCAGGGATGGGGTCAAGTTGAGATCCTGGGTTGGAAGGCCAGATGGTCTTGAGGGACTTGTCAAGAACTGTCAGATGGCCCTGGCTGCTGTCTGGAGCTCAGTGGATTGAGCACGGGCTGCATGAACCAGTCACCAGGGTTCAATTCACTAACAGGGCACTTGCCGGGGTTGCCAGCCAGGTCCCCAATTGGGGGCGCACGAGAGGCAACCACACATTGATATTTCTCTCCCTCTCTTTCTCCTTCCCTACCCCTCTCTCTAAATATAAATAAATAAAATCTTAAAAAAAAAAAAAAAAGACTGTCAGCCGTGGCTGGCGTAGCTCAGTGGATTGAGTGCGGGCTGCATACCAAAAGGTTGCAGGTTCGATTTCCAGTCAGGGCACATGCCTGGGTTGTGGGCCAGGTCCCCAGTGAGGGCCACGTGAGAGGCAACTCCACACTGATGTTTCTCTCTCTCTCTTTCTCCCTCCAGTCCCCTCGCTAAAAATAAATAAAATCTTTTTAAAAAGAAATAAATAAATAAAATTTAAAAAAAGACTGTCAGATGCCAAGTGTTGTTTACAGGCATGCATGCATGTGTGTGTGACCCTGTGGAAGGAGCACCAAGTGGAGAGAGTTTGGAGGAGTCAAATGGAGAGAGGGGCAGAGAATAATTGTTGGAAGAGAATAAAGTGATTTGAATTACAAAACTTTTCAGTACGTTTTTTATTTTCCTCTTGTTATTTTTTTTAAAGATTTTATTTATTTATTTTTAGGGAGAGGGGAAGGGAGGGAGACAGAGAGGGAGAGAAACAGCAATGTACGGTTGCTCCTCACATGGCCCTCACTGGGGACCTCACTGGCGGACCTGGCCTGCAACCCAGGCATGTGCCCTGACTGGGAATCGAACCGGGACCCTTTGGTTCCCAGGCCGCGCTCAATCCACTGAGCTACACCAGTGAGGGCTCCTCTTGTTATTTTTTAAGCAAAGAAAATAGTGTTTCTTGAACAGCTATGTTTTTAATATGGAAATCCCCCGAAACCGTTGGACAGAGAGGGCTTCATGCTGTTACGACAGTCTGGGCCCCAATCCCCCGTGCAGTCTGCCCATCTCTAAGGGACGCCTTATCAGAGGTGTCATTTGCCATCACCACTGAGTCTGAAGCACCATCCAGCTCCATGGCTACCATGACATATAGAAAACCAGAATTACCCATACTGCATGTTACTGCTGACGTACAATATCAGCTTGGTCTGTTTCATGCAACCGTCAACAGTCTGGTTGTGTTGTTCAGGGATTTTCATGGCCATAACCACATTCACTCTGCTGAAAGCCAATTTGATACTTTCAAAGCAGCCAGCTACATTGCCATGGCGCATGTGCCATACCCATAGCTGTGCAAATGATGGGCCTAGTGCACATGACTGTAAAGGAGGCTCAAATAATAACAATGCAACGGACACACTCCAAGAATTTGATTCCACACTGGTTATTATACCTGGAGTCATTGGCAAGATCTCCAAGTTCCATGAAGCACATGACAGACTCAAAGATAAGACAGGGACCTGGTTCTCTTATGCTTGAGGCTATCTGCCATCGAAGCACTCCTTGAGCATTCCCAACAGCATTCCCAAAGGGCTTACCTCTGCAGCCCTGCATCACTCATCAGAAACAATTCCTACAGTGAAGAGCTACTGTGCTGGCAAATCCAAAGCTCGAGGACTGCCTGACAACAAATTCTATGAGTCATTTAGGAAAAGTCTCCAAAAGCCCAGAGGAACATTCTTCACTCCAGGACAGCATCATATCCTTGAATTATTTGAAGTTACAGGGGAGATCCTGGAACAGATGTATAGGAAATCAAGCAAAAAAGAGAAGAGCTGTGCTCTGGTTGCGTGACTCAGTTGGTGTGTTGGAGTATTATCCAATACACCAAAAGGTTGCAGGTTCAATCCCTAGTCAGGATACATACCTAGGTTGCAGGTTTGATCCCCAATCAAAGCACCTACGGGAAGCAACTGATCAATGTTTCTCTTTCATATTGATGTTTCTCTGTCCTCTCTCCCAAATCAATAAATATCTCCTCCTCGAGTGAGGATTAAATAAAGAGCTGAGCCTGACTGGTCCATGGAAAACCATGAATCACTTCTTAAATTGTTGTATAGATGTGTTAATTCTGTTTCCTGTAAAAAAGGAAAATATAAACTAATCATGAATGCATACTTTGTGAAGAGTTAAGCACTGCTTAAAGTTTTATTTATTCTTTCTCACATAATTCTCCCAATAATCCTAACCCATTCGCATTGTTATTCTTGTATGAAACATAGTGCTGGGAGAAACCAGTGCTGGGAGTTGGTGAAGTGACTCCATGGTAGATTTATGATTTAAAACTGAGGTGCCCTGCAAATCTGACTTCTCTGATACATATGAACAAAATATTGACTTCCACAGTGTCACTGGGGAAGTAGGGTCTTGAATGGCAGAGAGGAGCTTTCTGGATGCCTGAGGGTCAATATTTGTTATTTAAAAATTATTCACATGAATACATGTGAGAGCTGAGATAGGCTAAACTGTTTTCATATTGCTACAGTGAAAGATATTAAAGTCTGGAATCAGCGGGTAAAGGCTGCGTGATCTTGAACTTCAGTTTTCTCATCTGTAAAATGAAAAACCTCTTCCTGTCTTCCTTACACAAGATTTTTGAAGGTTCTGTGAGTTAATAGCTATCAAAGCAGCTTTATAGCTTATAAGATCCGAGTAAAGGACTGATAGCAATGGTTTCTCCCTAGCTAATGCTAGGAGGCTGTTCAGCCACATTTTTTAAATAAAAGGCATTTACTGCACAGATCAGATTGTGAATATTCCCTTAAACAAAAATAAAATTGTCCTTAATTCCACTACCTTAACAAACTAGATATTGATTTTTTGGTATATCTATCCTGTCCTCAAGCAGTCATAATTTTTGCATAGTTGCAATTAAACAAAAATTGTATTTTGTATTCCTTTCAACTTATCATGTGTGTTATGTTGCTATAGTGTTCATAATTAGCATTTATCTTTTAATTATATTGTATTGATTATGCTATTATAGTTGTCATGATTTTCCCCCTTGCTGTCCTCTACCCAGCACCTCCCATTCCCTCAGCCAATCCCCCCACATTGTTCATGTCCATGGGTCATGCGTATAAGTTCTTCAGCTACTCCACTTCCTATATTGTACTTTACATCCCCATGGCTATTCTGTAACTATCTATTTGTACTTCTTAATCCCCTCACCTCTTCACTCATTTGCCCCCAGCCCCCTCTCATCTGGCAACAATCAATACACTCTCTGTATCCGTGAATCTATCTCTGTTCTTCTTGTTTGCTTAGTTTGTTTTTTAGATTCAATTGTTGATAGATATATATTTATTGCCATTTTATTGTTTGTAGTTTTGATCTTCTTTTTCTTAATTAAGACCCTTTAACATTTCATATAATAATGGCTTGATGATGATGAACTTAATTAGTTTTTTCTTGTCTGGGACACTTTATCTATCCTTCAATTCTAAATGATATCTTTGCTGGGTACAGCAATCTTTGCTGTAGGTCCCTCCTTTTTGACTGAATATATCTTGCCAGTCCCTTGCAGTCTACAAAGTTTCTTTTGAGAAATCAACTGACGGTCTTATGGGAACTCCCCTGTAGGTAACTAACTGCTTTTTTTTGCTGCTTTTAAGATTCTCTCTTTATCTTTAATGTTTGATATTTTAATTATGATGTGTTTTGGAGTGGGCCTCTTTGCATCCATCTTGTTTGGGATTCTCTGTGCTTCCTGGACTTGCATGTCTATTTCCTTCACCAACTTAGGGATGGTTTCTTTCATTATGCAATTTCTTGCTCTTTCTCTTCTCCTTCTGGCACCCCTATGATGCGAATGTTGGACTGCTTGAAGTTGTCCTAGAGGCTGCTTACACTATCCTCATTTTTTTGGATTCTTTTTTCTTCTTGTTGTTCTGATTGGTTGTTTTTTACTTCCTTATGTTCCAAATCATTGATTTGATTCTTGGCTTCCTCCGCTCTACTGTTGATTCTCTGTAAATTGTTCTTTACTTCAATTCATGTATCCTTCATTTCTGACTGGATCTTTTTTTTTCCTTAAGATTTTAAATTTATTTACAATTCTAGACAGAGGAGAAGGGAGGGAGAAAAAGAGGGAGAGACACATCAATGTGTGGATACCTCTTGTACACCCCATACTGGGGACCTGGCCCTCAGCCCAGGCATGTGCCCTGACTGGGAATCAAACCAATGACCCTTTGGCTCTCAGGCCAGTACTCAATCCACTGAGCCACACCAGCCAGGACTGACTGGATCTTTTGTATGCTCTTGAGGTCCTCACTAAATTCCTTGAGCATCCTTATAACCAGTGTTTGATTCTGCATCTGATAGATTGCTTATCTCCATTGTATTTAGTTCTTTTTTGGGCATTTTGATGTATTCTTTCATTTTGGCTATGTTTCTTTTTCTTCACATTTTGGCAGCCTCCCTGTGTTTGTTTGTGTGTATTAGGTAAAGCTGCTTTGACTCCCTGTTTTGGTAGTGTGGCCTAATGTAGCAGGTGTCCTGTAGGTTCCAGTGGCACAGCCTCCCCTATCATCCAAGCTGGGTACTCAAGTTGTGCCCTTTGTGTGGGCTGAGTACTCCCTCCTCTTGCAGTTTAGCTTTGGTCGCTGTTGGCAGGTCAATGGGAGGGATTTACCCAGGCCAGTCAGCTGTAAGGTCTGACTGTGACCACTGACCACTGCTCTCTGCCCTCCATGTAGGATCCGCTGTGCAGGGGCAGGGTTGTGGTGCTCTGACATGGTCTGTAGCTGTCTACTGGATGTGCTGGCCCTGGGGTTTTCTGGGTGGTGCAGGCCAAGGTCAACCCCTACCTGTGTTTTGCCCAGGGCCACTCTGCCTGAGCTATAAGGCAATCTGAGATGGCTGCTACTCTTGCTGGGCTGGGAGATTCCCAGGGGAAGCCAAGCTGTGAATGTAGGCTGGCTGATGTTAGTGCCTGGCCTGGGGCTTACTGAGGCCACCAGGTGGTACTTGTTTGAGAGGATTTAGGAAGTAGTGCTTCGTGAGCCAAGACCAGCTATTCATATGGAAAAGGTCGTTGGGTGGGCCTATAAGTTGGGTGGAACGGAGTCTCTGGGGATCTCCAAGGTGGATCAAGCTGTGTAGCAAGGTTGATCGAGTCTCAGATATGGCACCAGCTTGCTGGCTCTGTGGCTCTCTGAGGGGAGGGTTTAGAAAAGGGACAATGGCCTCTGCTGGCCTTGATGCTAGATGCTTCAGTTTCTCCCAGTATGCCACTGTGCCTTTTAAGCTGCTACCGTGGTGCTGGAGCTCAGAGGGAGTGAGTCTGAGTAGATGAGTCCGTATGTGGGTTCTTTAAGAGGAATTGCTTGGAGCTCAAGAATTTTCTTCCACCAACTCAGTCCCTGCTGGTTTCTGTAGCCAGAAGTTGTGGGGATTTATCATCCTTGCTCTGGAACCTGAGCTGAGGGGTCTTGTGTGGGACTGGGACTCCTCGCTCCCAGGATATCCCTCCTGAATTCCACCACACATGGGTGTGGGACCAACCCTTTGGTGTCTGTGCCCCTCCTACCAGTCTGGATGGATATGGTTTCTTTAATTCTGTAGTTGTCAGACTTCCATTCAATTTGATTTCTGATGGTTCTGAGTGATGGCTGTTCTATATTTCAGTTGTAATTTAATGTGATTGTGCGAAGAGATGAGCCATGTCTGTCAATGCTGCCATCTTGACTGGAAGTCCCCTAATAATTAGCATTTAAATGACTGTAATATTGCCATAAATGCCTGTACTTTTGTTTAGCCATTTCAGACTGTGGAGATTTAGTTGTCTTTGGGGTTTTTTTTTTTGTTTGTTTGTTTGGATTTTAAAGATTTTATTTATTTACTTTTAGGGGGAAGGGAAGGGAGGGAGAAACATGGATGTGTGTGAGAGATACATGGATCTGTTGCCTCTCACACACCCCTAGCTGGGGACTTGGCCCCCAACCCAGGAATGTGCCCTGACTCGGAAAGGAACCTGCAGGTCTTTTGGTTCCCAGGTCAGCACTCAATCTACTGAGCTACACCAGCAAGGGCCTTTTTTTTTTTTTTAATCCTCCCCCAAGGCTATGTTTTCACTGATCGAGAGACAGACACACACATCTGTGAGAAAAATCAATTGGTTGTCTATTGTATGTACCCCCACCATTACCGAACTTGCAAACTTTGTGGTGCATGCAAGGACGCTCCAACCAACTGAGCCACTCCGCTAGGCTTTGTTTTTTTAATAGTTAATGCTATAAAAAGCACCTTTGTGTTTTAAAGTGCTTTTTCTTTTTCAATGATTTTCTTAATGAAATATTTAGATCAAAAAGTTTAATTTTTTAACAACTCTTGCCATTAATTTACAAATTTCCTCCTGAAGGGACTATGTAAATTTACACAGTATGACCAGCTATTTATGAGCCTATGAATTACTTAATGTGGTTTAATCGGTTATACCCAACTTATTGCCGACACATGAGTCTGGAGCAGCTGAACAAGGGACCGACGCTAACCGCCAGAGACTCGGTACTGTGGTGGGTTGGGGGCTCTCGGTGCGTGCGCACTCCATTCTTCCCGTCAGAATTGTGGCGACAGTTTTCAGGGGCGTGGCCCCAGGGAAAAAAACCCACACGCTGACCAGGATGTGACGTCTCGCAGGCGCAAACAATGCCAGTTGATTCGTGCGTGCCCAGAGATGGGTGTGGGCTGGCGGCGCAGGCGCACGGGCGTCCTGGAAGATCCGGGCGCTTGCGCAGTCGTTCTTTCTTAGGCGGCAGCCATGGCTGGACAGGAGGACCCGGTGCAGCGGGAAATTCACCAGGACTGGGCGAATCGGGAGTACATTGAGCTCATCACTAGCAGCATCAAGAAAATCGCGGACTTTCTCAACTCGTTCGGTCAGCGGGCGAGCAGCGGGAGGCGGGATGGAGGGAGGCCTCGGAGGCAGTTTGGCCGGGGCGGTGAGAAGCTTTGATGGGGCTCTCTCCGGGAGCCCTCGGTTCCTGCTGCATTTCGCTTCCTCCTTCAGGCCCCATCTTCCTCCTTTCTCCCTGACCCTCAGGCTCCACTGGCCAGTCCCTGTAGGGTTGTCCTGCTCCGCGTTGAGCTCATCGGCCTTACTGCCTTCATTTCGGATCCATTAATAAGTCCTTTTTCCATACGCGTCAGGCAGCCCCATCCACCCTCTGCGTCTTCGGTAGTCTCCCTCTTCCTTTGTGTTCCACGTCCTTCCAGTTCCTACTTTGCACTCTGAGCGCACCTTCCAGAACATAGCCGTGGCCGAGTCGCTGCCCTGTGTAAAGACCGTTGACGGTTCCCCAGCTCCTTCAAGATCCAGTCAAAACTGTTTAGAGCCATGCCGATTACTGGCCCCTTCAGCCTTCTGTCTGTCCTTTCTTGTCTCCCGTGTTTGCTATGCTGAGAGTGGTAGATGAGGTCGGAGGTAAGGTCCAGATCCTGTAAAGCTGTGAGAATCTGATTATTGCTAGTATCTAGCTGGCAGCAAGTGTTGTGTCTGCCTCTACCAAGATCTTTCCTAGGCATGGCCTGCCTGCTCATGAGAGTCTTTTTTCCGTATCCTTCTGGACGGTGAGCCTGTAACAGAAACTCCCATCCCTTTTCTTCAAGGGTTAAGAGAACTGGTCACTGTGTAGACTTACATAATCACAAAGTGTAAGGATGACGTACAGCAGTGGTCCCCAGCCTTTTTGGCACCAGGGACTGGATTCATGGAAGACAGCTTTTCCATGCACCTGAGTTGGGAGTATGGTTTCCGGATGATTCACGCGCATTACAATCAAGCTTACCTCCTGCTGTGCGGCCTGGTTCCTAACAGGGCCGCAGCGCCACGGACAGCCGGAGTTTGGGGACCCCTTACATATGTATGTGATCTTTTTCCAGCTTGTGTGCTTCTGCTCAACGAATTCAGCAACAGTAAGCAATTTAGATTAAGTAGGGGAAACGATGTATAAAAAGATTTTAAAATCTATTATTTTCTAGCTAGAGGACTGCTGAGTTCTAAGGACGCAACATGAATTTTGTTAAAAAGCATCAACAAGAGAAACTAGTTCTCAGTGCAAGATTCCCTCAGGCACTGTGGGGGACACAGAATAAGAACAATTTTCTGTAGTCAAAGGATTTCTAGCTTGAAGATGAAATAATAACTTCAGAACAAATTAGAACATCGTTTTTGTATTAACATATTTACATATAAGATATATAGGATTATAAGTTTGATGTATCTTGGTGTGGGGGATTTCCTCATCAGAGAATGGAGGCGAAGGTTGTGTTATTGAGAGAACAGTATGGTATAACTATATATGTCAATAATCCGCGCTCACGCACATAACTTGCTAGAGGTTGTATTAGGAAATGATATCAAGAAATCATAGATCTCAAGTTTCCTGAAATTTTTTGAGGCCCGTGAGTGAAGGAACGTGGTTTAGTGGGAGATAAGTGGTTTTGGAAACAGGAGACTCAAGTCCAGAGAGGCTCCACTCACTGATTTCAGTGAACTGAAAACACTGAGAAATACTGACCTGTTTACCCTGACACTCAGTCTGTTCCTCAGAGACTTTCTTTTTTAAAGTTCCACGCAGAGTCTTTCAATGTTAGTTTTCATAACTGGTTTCTTCTGCTTTCCGAATAATTAGGGGCCTCTTTACGTATTCTTTGCTCATAACATTAACATTCCCTCAGAAGAAGGACCAGGGAAGAGGAACCAAAACATTGCATGCCGGGGGAGAGATGGGACGGTGACAAGACCATAGCTTTGGATTAGTCTGGAAAGGCAGTGAAGAATGGTGGAAAAAATCACTGAGATGTAGAGTTTTAACTTTGAAATGTAAAATTAAAAGATTTCAGCCATCTGGTAAGCATTCATATCTGATATGTACATACAGAATATCCAAGCAGAGTATTAAGGATGCCAGTTCAATCGATAAAGCATCTAAAGTAACAGCCAAACCGGGGATGATTTTCAAAATGTAAAAGTACTCTAGCATCTCAGTCCTCCCAATTTGGATTTGGTAATATAATATCTTCATTTTTGAGCACTGAATTGTATTAAGAAGCTTTTAGTTCACATTCTTTTATCCTTGACATAAATCTTGACATATTACACCCACTAAATTTGTATAGTGGGTGAGTCCTGGAACTGACTGAAAATTAAAGAGGTTGAGTTTAGTATTTGTAGAGGGCAAAAGTCTTTTTTTTTTTGCTTTATTAGCAAAGAAATACATGCTCTGAGATTTTTATCATATATGTGTGAGTCACGTTTTGTGACTAGAAAGAGAATAAATACTTTTCTTTTTATTCAAGATTTCCACCAAGTCTAGGCTGAGGAAGTAGACACATAATTCCAATCTTTAGGAGCCAGAAGAATGGCTTCCTATTATTCTCCCTTAAAGTGATGACTATGGCCTGATGTTTGGAGTAGTTAGTGGTTTTTGAAGATTCTGTATAAAGTGATTTTGTTCTTCAAAGAAAAGAACAATTATCCCTGGCTGATGTAGCTCAGTGGATTGAGCGCCAGACTCGTCTCCAGCTGATTCCCAGTCAGGGCTCATGCCTGGGTCGCCTCTTACAAGCGAGAGGCAGCCACACGTTGCCGTTTCTCTCTCTCTTTCTCCCTCCCTTCCCCTCTCTCTAAAAACAAATAAATACAACCTTTAAAAAAATAGAAGAACAGATAATACCAAGTAAGAGCAGAATTACGAAGCAAGATTAAACACTAAGCTGTTTAATTTACCAGGTATAAAGCTGGTGAAGACTGGCAATATCACCATACAACCGTTTAGACGAAGGCCAGCAGGCTGAGAAACTGGATAAATCATAAGGTTATGCTTGAGTATGTTATCTTGGCATTGTATGACTTGGGATTAGTGTGTGGGGGATGTATTTTTCCATTCTGAGTCCTTAGCATAACTCCTTAGTTCTGATATGTATCTGTGTGGCCTGTATGGAGTTTACGATAATATGATTTGGTGTTGCAAAGCTTTAATAGGAGTTTACTTTGAGGAGGCATCTGGAGCACTTTGAAAATGGCTGCAGTCCTGTAGTTCTCACCCTCAGAGAGTGTGCTGGCTGTGTGCTTGGGGAAGAGAACTGTTTTTACAAGATAGCTGATGACATTCTGAACAGTGTTTACCCTGTGATTGCAGCTGGTGAGAGTACTTACAATGTCTTTGTGTGTTTGTATTACTGATATTAGAGAAAGAGAGAGGAAGAGAGAAACATTGATTTGCTGTTCCACTTATGCTCTCATTGGTTGATTCTTTTTTTTTTTTAAGATTTTATTTATTTTATTTCTTAGACAGAGGGGAAGGGAGGGAGAAAGAGAGGGAGAGAAACAACATGTGGAAACAACATGTGGTTCTCAAACCCCTCCTACTGGGGACCTGGCCCAAAACCCAGGCATGTGCCCTGACTGGGAATCAAACTGGTGACCCTTTGGTTTGCAGGCTGGCGTTCAATCCACTGAGCCACACCAGCCAGAGCTGGTTGATTCTTATATGTGCCCTGACTTGGGATCAAACCTTCCTTGGCGTAGCAGGTTGGCGTTCTAACCAACAGAGCTACCCGTCCAGGGCTCTTTGTGGTTTTCTCTTTCAGCATGTGAGGACCACCTGAACCGGAGGATGCACCAATCATAAAGCAGTGATAGCATGCTAACACTAAGCCTGTTCTCTACTTGGAATTGGTGAAGTTTCCAAAAATAGATGATAACAGGTGATAGGTTTTTTTTTTTTTTTTTTTTTTTTTTAAATTTTTATACTTTTTTTCTGGTCCTAAAGCTAATGTGCGCAAAGAAGTATAACAAAAAAAATCAAGAATGTGACTTTTTAAATTTCAAGTTTTATATTTCGCCAACAGATACAGCATACCGGTTGTGGCCCAGCCGTGTATTACATGCTGTGGAAAGGAATAATTAAGGATAAATGACATAGTAGTCATTCCTAAGAAATTTAGAATTTTGTTGGAGAAATGAGACCTACCTGCAAAACGGTTCAAGAAAAAGACTTGACTTTCGCAGGCTCAGGCTTATGCACAATAGTTTGCAGAAGGAGCTGCCTGGTAGCTGGAGTTTGTCAGCAGTCATGATGTGTGTGACTGTCCTCCCTTGCCCACTGTTTCACTTTCTGCACTTTCAGTTACTCGCAGTCAACTATGGTTTGAAAATATTAAATGGAATATTCCAGGGAAAAAGGACAATTTATAAATTTTAAATTTGGGGCCTGCCTGAGCAATGTGATGAGATTTCTTTCTGTCCTGCTTTGTCCTATGCAGAACACAAATCGTCTCCCTTTGTCCAGCATGTCTATACTGTATGTACTACTTTCCTGTTAGTCACTTAGCAGCTGGATAGGTTATCAGATCTACCACTGTGGTATCACAGTATTAAAGTAACCCCTTGTTCCCTGGCTGGTGTAGCTCAGTGGACTGAGCGCAGGCTGGGAACCCGAGGGTCCCGGTTCAATTCCCAGTCGGGGCACATGCCTGGGTTGCCAGCCGGGTTCCCAGTGAGGGCCATGTGAGAGGCAACCATACATTGCTGTTTCTCTCCCTCTCTGTCTCCCTCCCTTCCCCTTTCTCTAAAATGGATAAATAAAATATTAAAAAAAAAAATAAATAAAGTAACCCCTTGTTTCACTTAAATGGCCCCAAAACACAAGAGTAGTAATGCTAGTAATTCTGGTATGCCAGAGAGAAGCCATGAAGTGCTTGTTACACGTGGTCACTCGCCCACAACACATCCCAGCGCCTGTGTCACTCGCCTCATGTCGGCACTGTATCATGTCACATCATCACGTGAAGGATGACTACAGTACCGTAAGATCATTTTTGAGAGAGAGATCACATTCATATAATTTACTATAATTACTCTATTTTATTATCAGTTATTGTTAATCTCTTATGTGCCTAATTTATAAATAACACATGTATAGGAAAAAACATAGTATTCTTGTATATAGGGTTTGGTAGTATCTGGTTTCAGGCATCCACTGGGGTCTTGGGACACATTCCCTGTGGCTGAGGGTGACTACTCTACACAGCATCAAACACCCTGTCAAGGACAACTGGCATTTTCAGTTAAAGTCTGGTGATAATGTAAATATAAATGTACTTTGATTTCAGATTTGTTCAGCTGCTGGACGCTTTCCCTGCGTTTTGTTTGAATCAGCATGTATTTAAAGGGGTCTGAAATACAACCAAAGTTTCTGGAGTTCGACATTTTATATTTCTCAACAGTGCTTATTCATGCAGGCCGATAGCGTCATGTTGTTCTTGGATTCTGACACATCACCAGATTGCCAGAGCTAGAGCAGAGCAGCCATCCCGGAAGGAGCCCTCCCTCTCACCACCTGCCACTGGGATAATTTTAGCTCTTTTTATGGGAAATGCAGGTTGTCTGTGATAACATTCATGCTGTTACCGAATAGCATAGATGACATGCCTTTGAGCTTCTAAAAACCAGACTGAAAGAGATTTTGGTCCTGCTGGGTAGTGGTGGCAGTGTATCTAGGAAAAGCAGGGCTCTGAGGTGCTTCTTGAGCTAGACCTGGGAATTAGGAGGAGCATACTCGCGGGTAAAAGGACAAGAAAGAAGCATGAAGAAGGGAGGAGACTTGACTTGGGGTGGTGAGCACACAAACAATATACAGATAATGTGTTATAGAGTTGTATACCTGAGAACTCAACAAAAGATAATTTAAAAAGAAGAAGAATGAAGAATATTCACAATAGGCGAATCCACAGACAGATTAGTGGTTCCCAGGGGCTGAGTGGAGGCAGAATGGGGAATGGTTACTAATAGGTTTCTTTAGCAATTATAAAAATGCTCTAAAATTAGATTATAGTGAAAGCTGCACAATTCTGTAAATATTCTGAAAACGATTGAATTATATTTTAAGCAGATGAACCTCATGGTATATAAATTATATATCAATAAAACTATTCAAAAGACGAAGAGTAGTGAAGTTGGAAACATGGGAAAGGATCTAATGTGGAAACAAAAAGAAAAAGAACTAGAAAGTGGGAGAGTCGGGCTGTAAGTAAATTGTAGGAGATGGGGGCAGTAAATTACGGGCTCAGGCTCGGCAGGACAGACGGTAGCAGTGTGCACTGGGACATTGTGATGGAAAGAATACCACGTGGGCCGTGAGGGAACTAAGCTCTGCTACACTGTCATCCCGTCAGCGACCCCTAGTGGGCCCTCCCTTTACTAGGCCTTGTTTTCCCCACTTGTAAAATTAGTGGATCACACTGGAGTCAATCTTTTGTTCCATTAATATGCTAGAATCTGTCATTTTTTTCAGTGAACATCTATGTGTCAGGCAAGACCGTAAGGTTACAAAGATTAATAAGAAGCAATATCTGCCCTGGCTGGTGTGGCTCAGTGGATTGAGTACGGGCTGGGAACTAAAGGGTCCTGGTTCGATTCCCAGTCAGGGCACATGCCTGGGTTGCAGGCCAGGTCCCCAGTGAGGGCCATGTGAGAGGCAACCATACATTGCTGTTTCTCTCCCTCTTTCTCCCTCCCTTCCCCTCTCTCTAAAAATAAATAAATAAATAAAAATTTTAAAAGAAAGTTTAAAAAAAAAGAAGCAATATCTGCCTTTGATGAACTCATTTTACTGGGGAAACAGACATTAAAATAAATTACATGTAAATAAATAACATTTTGTTTTGCTGCAGGGACATTTTCTCATGTCATTAAATACTCTTTTTTTAAAAAAGCGTTTTATTTATTTTTAGAGAGGGGAAGTGAGGGAGAAGAGGGAGAGAAACATCAGCATGTGGTTGCCTCTGGAGCACCCCCTACTGGGGGCTGGCTTGCAACCCAGGCATGTGCCCTGACTGGGAATTGAACTGGTGACTCTGGTTCCCAGGCTGGTGCTCCACCATCCAGGGCTAAATATTCTCAAAACTGGTAACTTTTTAAAAAACAATTTATTTATTGTGGCCAGGTGGTTTGGTTGGTTGGAGCACTGCCGCATACACCAAAAGGATGCAGGTTCAATTCCCGGTCAGGGCACATACCTAGGTTGTGGGTTCAATCCCCTGTTGGGTTGCATGTGCATATGGGAGGCAGCTGATCAAGGTTTGTCTCTCTCTCTCTAACATCAATAAACATATCCTTGGGTGAGGATTTTTTTTTAAAGTTACTGATTTTAGAAACACCGATTTGTTGTTCCATTTATTTATGCATTCATTGGTTGCTGCCTGTATGTGCCCTGAGCATGAATCTCACCCACAACCTTGATACATCAGGACGACTCTATAACCACTGACCTACCTGGCCAGGCCCAAACTGCTAATTTTTTTTTATCCTCACCCGAGGACATATTTCCTTTTTCATTGCTTTTAGAGAGAGAGGAAGGGAGAGAGAGAAACTTTAATGCAAAAGAGAAGCATTGATTGGTTGCCTCCCATACACCACAGGACTGGGGATCCTGACATGGTATTAAACCCACAATCCATGCCCTGTCTGGTGTGGCTCAGTGGATTGAGTGCTGGCCTGTGAACCAAAGGGTCGCAGGTTCGATTCCCAGATCAGGGCACATGCCTGGATTGTTGGCCAGGTCCCCAGTAGGGGACACGTGGGAGGCAACCACACATTGATGTTTCTATCCCTTTCTCTTTCTCCCCCTCTTCCCCTCTGTCTAAAAAGAAATACAATCTTAAAACACCCCACAACCTAGGTATGTGCTCCAACAGGACGGTACTCCAACTAACTGAGCCACACTGGCCAGGGCCAAAACTACTAATTTTTAATGGCTGTTTATTTTTTGTTGTTTTTAGATTTTTAAAATTTATTTTTAGAGAGAGGGGAAATAAGGGAGAAAGAGGGAGAGAAACATCAGTGTGAGAGAGAAACTTCCATAGTTGCCTTTTGTATGCGCCTCAACCGAGACTGAACCCACACCCCAGGCATGTACCTTGGGGGATCTAACTGGCAACCTTTTGCTTGGTGGAAGGACACTCGACCAATGAGCCACACTGGTCAGGGCTTTAATGGCTGTTTTAATAGTCTCTCATAGATATGTCATACTTTATCAAACATTCCTAAGTAATAGTGGTGAACATTTGTGTTAAATCATTATCCAAAGCAATACATAACTGAAGACCAACTACATAAGTAACTTACAAATTAGAAGTTTAACCATAAATGTTTAGGTAAATAACAGAAAAGGAAGAATTACATCCATCTGACAAAAATCTCTAAGAGTTCCATAAGCCTTGAAGGAGAATGTTTAGATGAGTAAGATTTGGACATGACGAAATGAAAATTGAGGCAAGATCGGGGTATAGGAAGATGTGTCTCCAAAAGGATACCAGCAGAGAGATGAAAAGGACGGTTGTGCGCTGAGGTTGAATCAGGGAGTGGGAGTGTGTGTTGGAGAGTGGATATTTTAAACTGAAAAAGTGAAGACAGTCTATTGAGAGATGACTGAACAACAGTGTTGGAGGAAGTGGTAGGAAGTAATTAGCATGCCTAGGAAACTTTCTCCTGTGTGTCGAGGACAGTTCCAGAAAGAGTAGTCAAGTAGTTTCTGTTAGAGAACTTTGCAGATGAAAAGTTATTTTAGGGAAAATCTAAGTTTCATTTTGGCTGAGGTGATGAAAGAAGATTGGAAAAAGTGGGAAAGGAATTTTGCAGATGGAATGTGGGCCTCACAGGTATTTGATGTTCGCGTTTCCTCTCTTTCTGAAAGGCCGGTGTGGACATTGACGAAACAGTGAGTGCTGTCCGGGAGCAGCAGTAGTGACGTGGCTTCCGTTAGTCTCTGCTGCTTTCTTTTTTTTTTTTTTAAGATTTTATTTATTTATTTTCAGAGAGAGGAGAAGGGAGGGAGAAAGAGCAATGTATGGTTGCCTCTCACATGGTCCTCATTGGGGACCTGGCCCGCAACCCAGGCATGTGCCCCAACTGGGAATCGAACCGGGACCCTCTGGTTCCCAGCCCGCGCTCAATCCACTGAGCTACACCAGCCGGG